>CM077153.1:200861021-201109587 GCA_039583875.1 Platanthera guangdongensis
CATATTCTTCATATGTTGACTCTTTAGATGAGTGTCGACACATTGTGTTGAGTGTCGACACTTGTACTTAGTCTCTGCAGAATTATGCTGAGTGTCGACACAACTCCAAGTGTCGACACTGTCTGGTGTTGACTCAGCTCTTCAAGATGTCGACACTTCTGCTAAGTGTCGACACAGCTTTTCTGCATCCTTCTACACTGAGTGTCGACACAAGCTCCAAGTGTCGACACTTTCTGACTGGTGTCGACTCTTCTTCCCTGGTGTCGACACAATGACTCCAAGTGTCGACACTGCATGTCTGGGTGTCGACACAAGCTTTCTCAGTGTCGACACTTTGCCTCTGGATGTCGACACATGGACTTAGAAATTTTCAGCTTCAGTCCAGTGTATACCTAACCTGCACAAATAACTCAAACAAACATCAAATACATTCTGATGTATATCATTGAGTTAGGGAGGCTTCTTCAAATCAGGTACATTTGACCCAGTACCCAACACTGCGCGTTCCTACCTTGTTGCTCTTGCTTGTGTACAGTCGCTAATGTGTGTCTTGTTCACCTATATGTGACACTGAGTGGAGCGGGCAGTCGGAGCCCCAGCGTTCTGATGAAAAGTACGGCACCAGCCGAGGTGCCTACACCTCCACCATCTGCAAAAAACTGTACGATTAGTTGTAGAGGCTTTGTTCGTCATGATGCAAGCCCAGCCGATGGGCAAGCACAGCCGGCAGTAAGGCCAGAACAGGTTGCGGCGAGCCAAAACCGGTAGCGGCTGTAGAACCTCGCAGCAGCTGAGAAGCAGTTGAAGCAATTTATGAGCTTTCATCTGCCTACGTTTTCTGGAGTGGGATCTCCTGCGCAGGCTGAATATTGGTTGTCGCGCGTCAAGCGGATAATGACGGCGATTGGATCAGAGGAACATTAGAAAGTCACCTTAGCCACCTTCTTGTTGGAAGGAGAGGAGCGTTTATGGTGGGACGAGATGGAGCTACATCACTTGGCAGGGAGATCGTTAACACAAGTGTCGATGGAGGAATTCTCTAGACTCTTCCTGGCAAAAGCACCTCCGGCAGCACAACGTATTGCCATGGAGAACGATTCCAAAGGCTAACGCAAGGTGATGGCAGTGTGGAAGCTTACCTGCATGAGTTTACACGCTTGGGGAGGTATGCGGGTTCGATTTTTGCTGATGCGTAGAGGAAGACAAATAGGTTATACGAAGGTCTGCAGGACGAGTTGAGGTTCGTGCTTTCTAGTTCGGTGAATCAAGGCTTCCAGGCGTTGGTCGACACTGCGTGCGTGCTGGAAAAAGACATGAAGAGGGTGCAAGGGAAGCGGGCCTTGGTTGTGACAACAGCCATAATTTAAGGTGCCCCGACCGGCGAAGTCATTTTTTGAGAGAAGAGATGGGGCAAGAAGTCCAAGGCAGCTGGACAAGCTCCTTCTTCAGTGCATCGGGAGCAACAATCGGGGGCCACCTCAAGGCCGGATACTCGTACGTGCTTTAATGTGGACGGGTGGGACATATAGCCCGTGATTGTCGGGTGTCGCCAAAGAGTGAAAGAAGGCGGGAGCGTCATATGCGGAAAAAGGAATGGCAGTGTGGAGTCTTCTGCCTCGCAGGCGCAGCCCCGGGTCTACAATCTGGCCTGCATGAGTCCATTAAGCAAAGTGACGTCGTCATAGGTACGAGTTTAGTTTTTGAGTATTATATTGCTTGCATGCTTTGTTTATTTCCTATGCGTCTGCGGCTTGGTGTGTGACATGATTGGCACAGGATTTGTAATGATTCGGAACATGCTGGCGCGAGCACTGTTTGATACGGGTGCGTCGCATTCTTTTCTGTCTAAAGAGTTATAGCGCGGCTTGGGATACCTAGTCGTGTTAAGACAGATAACGTTAGGGTGTGTGTTGCCGAATGGTTGTATGATGCTTGCGGATCAAGCTTGTGATGTGGCAGTGCAAATAGGAAGTCGAGGATTTCTGCTTAACTGCATCTGTATTGCCGATATCGTAATTTGACGTGATATTTGGTATGGATTGGCTCGCGGAGCAGCATGCCTTGATTGATTGCCAGTCCAAAGAGATCACGTTGGGCCATAATACCGAGCAGGAAACGAGGTTCACGGGTATGCAGGAGTTGGCGGGACGTTAATGTCTGCACTCCAAGTTGTTAAAGCTTTCGGAAGGGAGCGAAGTTATACTTCACGCTAATTCAGGCTGTTGGAGCCTAAGGCCAGTGTGTGCGATGTTCCGATTGTATCGGAGTTTGCAGATGTATTTCCCAAGGATCTCTTTGGGCTACCACCCCAGCGTGAGATGACTTCACGATCGAGTTGGTGCCAGGTGCGAAACCTGTGCCTCGCTCGCCATATCGCGTTGCACCAAAGGAAATGGCAGAGTTGAAAGTCCAAATGCAAGAGTTGCTGGAGCAGGGTTTATATACGCCCAAGCATGTCAACTTGGAGCACCCCTGTGCTTTTGTGAAAAAGAAAGACGACAATTTACGGTTATATATTGATTATCGCGAACTAAACAAGCTGTCAGAGAAGAACAAATATCTGATTCCGCGGATTGATGAGTTGTTCGATCAGCTAGTGGGATCGATCGTCTACTCGAAGTTGGACTTGAAGTCTGGTTATTACCAGTTGAGTATATTCGGGAGGAGATATCCCAAGACCGCACTTGGAACATGGTACGGGCATTATGAGTTCATGGTAATGTCATTTGGGCTGTGCAATGCGCCCTCGGTGTTTATGGACTTGATGCACCGCACATTCCGAGAGTACCTGGACCTGTTCGTGATAGTTGTTCTTTGATGATATCCTGGTGTACTCGAAATCTGAAACAGATCATGAAAACCACTTGCGGTTGGTGTTGAATACCTTGAGGCAGAATCAAATCTATGTCAAGTTCTCGAAGTGCGAGTTTTGGCTATCGTTAGTGGCTTTTCTAGGCCATATGGTGAGGGAGAGCGGGCATAGCAGTGGATCCGGCGAAGATAAGGGCCATACAGGAGTGGCGGTGTTATCTTCAGTGGCCGAGGTCAGGAGCTTCCTTGTACTGCGGGGCTACTATCGAAGATTTGTTGAAACTTCTCGCGGATTGCTTTGCCGCTAACCACACTGCACGAGAAAAGGTCAGAAGTTTATTTGGACGCCAGAGTGTGCGCGAGCTTTTGAAGAGTTGAAGGTTCGGTGACTACGGTTCCCGTGTTATCATCGTCATGTGGTATCAATGGATTTGTAATCTATAGTAATGCTCGGGGGAGCGGCTTAGGCTGTGTCCTTCAATGGGAAGGTGATTCTTATGGCTCACGCCAACTAAAGGGTAACACCTCCTCCTGTAGTGGACGTATAATATGGGTCCGGCCGGGGCCCCACAGCATATGAACGTCACAGCTTTAGTATTATAAGTTGATATAACTACCCAAACTCAAAACACTTGCACAACACAGCGGAAACAAACAGGACTAGAAGTTATCCACCACTAAAGAGTAAAACAATGGCCTTAAGGCCTAACATCAAGTGTCCAAAAGAGACATAATACATCAATCATGAATGTGCTCAGCACTCCTAGTCTACCTCGGCATGCAAGCCGGACAAAAGAGTCTCAAACAAACAACATCATCAATGTAGTGCTACAAAAGAGGGAAAAACACTTCATGGGCTTAGGCTTTTGGCCGGCGTGCTAGCTCCTGCATGCGATCCTTGCCCTGTAAAAATTATTAGTAACGTGGGTCAGCAAAGGCTGACCTCAAACTGTGTAACAACACATCTCCTCCCGGCCGCCCCTAACGGACCCCGGGAACCCTCCAACCTGCAAGTCAGCACTTCGTATGCAATAAGAATAGCTATAAACAGAAGAACATTAAAACAGGCTTGGATGTCTCAATCATCAAACATGTTCTCTATTGGTTGAGCATATAAAGAAAGGGCCTACTATGCAACATGAATGCAACACCCGGGCTTCACCCAAGGTACCCTACTGCGTATGCATCTAGCACAACGTCACATCATTTGGGTACTCACATTCCCCATTGGCATAAAGCCGCAAACACTAAGGGAGACACCTCTCCCTCAAACGGCGCACAGGCCGCCACAAGGAATTCTTGCCAAGGCCCCACCCGCTCGTGGGCTTAGCCCGGGCTTGCCTGCAAGCTCTGACGTCTCATGTCAGGATTCCAACAAACACAGACCGACGATTCTAAGAAGCCTTGCTGGACCCACCCGCTCATGGCCTCTTTCCCGGGCTTGCCCCAAGCTTGGCATTCTCGTCAGTCTCACAGAAGGGGACTAGTCTCGTCGGGACACTCTCCACACATGACGCACATGTCACGGGATAGCCAGCCGACCACGGAGACATAGCCACGCCTTGGCACAACACAAACCAAGACCAAATACATCGTAATCCCTCTTTGTACTGCAGCGTTCCCGCACACCAAGGAAACCATCTCCAACTCGTGCGGAGCTAACCTTGTCCCCCAAGGAAACCATCTCCAACTCATACGGAGCTAACCTTGTCCCTCAAGGAAACCATCTACCGCCACGAGGAGCTAACCTTGTCCGGGCGACTACACGTACCTTTCAAGCAACGGGACAATCACCACCATACACACAAACGGCATCTTGCCGCAACGGAAATCTCTACGAATCCCTAAGTTCGTATGCAACATCACCGAGTCGGACTAACGGTCGCGACTACGGCTTCACCCACCATGCCTAATCCACTAGCGAAGCGGATCTCTAATGCAAAATATGCTGGGACGGACTCAATCAACCGGAGGTTCCTCTTGAACCTGGCAAACCAAAACCCCTCTCATTTGAGAGTTCGGTGCCCATAAATTAGAAAGAAAGAAAATACATGATGCTAAGACATGCATCCTAAGGACCGAGAGGAGAGATGTCGTTACCTTCCGACTCCTCTTCCTTGCCATGGCAAAAAATGCCGGATGGAAATCTTCGCAACGCTCTAAGCTTCACGGATCCGGACTCGGCTCGCGATTTGGAGCACCGAAACTCTCCCTACAACCCAAGACCTTCTTCTCCTTCCTCCTTGCTCTAGTTTCTCTCAAGAACTTAGAAAGAGAAGACTTGAAAAACAAATGAGGGTTTCCACCCTAAAATCGGACTTAACTCCCCAGGAGATGGCCTGAACCGTTAGATCCCAAAAAAGAAAAGAATGGCCTCGATTCGCCTGGAAAATAGAAAATCTGGGCCGAACACGGCCTGGCACACGCCCGTGTCCAGGGCCGTGTGCCTCATTCGCCGTCTCAAATCGACGCGCCTGGAATCGCTCACGGGCATCCGACACGCCTGTGTTCAACCCGACACGCCCGTGTCCCCAGTGACACGGCCGTGTGGCCGGCCGTGTGCCTCCAACAACACGGCCCGGAAACCAACCGGGAGATGACACGGCCTGGGACACGCCCGTGTCCCAAGCCGTGTGCCAAGTCTCGACACCCGTCGACAGGCTTTGTGTCGACACCGCGGAAAAAACGTCGAGCGAAGATCGTCGACCAAGCGGGACACGCCCTGTGACACGCCCGTGTCACAGGCCGTGTGCCCAGTCTCGACACCCTGTCGAGCAAAAGTGTCGACACTTGGGACGAGTGTCGACACGGCCTCGACACGCCCTGAGACACGCCCGTGTCGCAGGCCGTGTGCCACACTCTCGACACTTTGTCGAGCGAAGTGTCGACACTTGGGCCGAGTGTCGACACGGCCTCGACACGGCCTCGACACGCCCTGCGACACGCCCGCCCGTGTCGCAGGCCGTGTGCCTCCTGCCAGAAACCCAAAATTTTTCCAGAACTGCAGACTGAACCTCTTGCAAACTGGGGTGTTACAACTCTCCCCCACTTAACAGAATTTTGTCCCGAAATTTCAAAACAGAAGGGCACAAAACTTAAATTGTACCTGACATGAAGAGTTCTGGATAATCTTCTAGCATGGCATGTTCTCGTTCCCAAGAGAACTCCTCACGACCGCAGTTATCCCATCGAACTTTTACGAGTTTGACTTCTTTATTCCGCAACTGCCGAGTCTCCGAATCCTCTATAGCAATTGGAAGGACTCGCGTCCTCAAGTCTTCCTCAATCGGCACCGATGCGGCTCAATCACTACGCTAGCCTCTACCAGGCCTTTCTCAAAACGGAGATGTGGAAGACGTCATGTAATCCACTCAAATCTGCGGACAGCGCCAACCGATAAGCTGCTTCTCCTACCCGCTCAACAATTTCAAAAGGCCCCAAAAACCTTGGACTCAGCTTCTTGAGTCGGCGAACCCGTGAGACGCCTTTGAACGGCTTGACCTTCAAATAAACCCAATCACCAACTGCAAATTCCAACTTCCGGTGACGAGCATTAAAATATTTTGCTTGCCCTGTCTTGCGCCACCTTCATACGCTCTTGGATGGTCCGTACCAACTCACAAGCGTCAACTACCACATCCTTTCCCAAAAGTTTGGTGTCTCCCGCCTCTGCCCAAGACATTGGCATTCGACACCGCATCCCATACAAAGCTTCGTATGGAGCCATCTTATACTAGCTTGAAAATTGTTGTACGCAAACTCTACCATAAAGAGGTGATCCTCCCACTTCTTGCTGAAATCAAGAACGCACATTCCAACATATCCTCCATAGTACGGTTCGTTCTTTCAGTTTGCCCATCAGTTTGAGGATGGAACGTTGTACTGAACTTTAGCTTCGTGCCCAAGCTCTTCTGAACCAATCTCCAGTCCTTAGACGTAAACCGTCCATCTCGATCACTGACTATGCTCTTAGGAATTCCATGCAGTCGCACAATGTTGCGAACATACAACTCCACCAGCTTCTCCACGCTGTCCTCTTTCCGATTTGGGATGAAGTGAGCCACCTTGGTTAGGCGATCCATGATCACCCAAATAGCATCATTACCATGCTGCGATCTAGGCAAACCATGCACAAAGTCCATGGAGATGTCCTCAAATTTCCACTCAGGAATTGGAAGGGGCTTCAGGAACCCTCCCGGTTTCTGACATTCGGCTTCACCAAGGCACATGTTTGGCAATGACTCACATACAAAGCTACATCTCGCTTCAACCCTGGCCACCAAAAGGATTTCTTCATATCCAAGTACATCTTTGTACTGCCTGGGTGAATGGATTACTTTGAGAAGTGAGCCTCAAACATCAACTCCTCACGGAGATTGCCAAACTGCGGTACACAAACCCTTCCCTCCTTTCTCAAGATTCCCCCAATCATCTCCCAGGCGCTGCTCTCGCCCTTTTGAGCCTCCAACACAAAAGGTTGAAACTCCACATCCAATCGAGTCGCTTCCTGAATACGATCGGACAAGTCGTTTTGCACTTCAATCCAGTTCAACCGAGCCACACTAGACTCGCCTCTCGCAACACATTCCAATCCAAGGGACTCCCATTCCGTAGCAACCGCCTCATCATGAGCTTCGATCCAATTTCCTTGCCCGAGTACTTTCTACTCAACGCGTCCGCCACCACATTGGCTTTACCCGGCGTATACTGAATCGCCACTTCGTAGTCTCCAAGAAACTCAACCCATCTGCGTTGCTGCATGTTCAAGTCCTTCTGATCCAAGAGATACTTCAGGCTTTTATGGTCCGTGAAGATCTCCACCCTTGCGCCATACACATAGTGTCGCCATATTTGCAACGCGAAGATTATCGCCGCCAACTCCAAGTCATGGACGGGGTAATTCCTCTCATGAGGTTTCAGCTGTCTAGACCCAAAAGCTATCACCTTGCCATGTTGCACCAACACGCAACCCAAACCGCATCCCGATGCGTCACTGAAAATCTGAAATCCATCGGTCCCTTGCGGTAAACTCAGGATTGGAGCCATCATAAGCCTCTCCAACAGGGCCTCAAATGCTTGACTGCACTCTTGGGTCCACACAAACTTATGGTCTTTGCGAGTGAGTGAGTGAGGTGAGGGTAGAGCTATCTTCGAGAAATTCTCCACGAATCTCCTATAATACCCGGCTAGTCCAAGAAAACTTCGGACTTCCGCCACGGTCCTCAACACGGCCAATCTCTGATGGCCTCCACTTTCGCTGGATCCACTGCCACCCATCACCACTAATCACGTGACCCAAAAACGCCACATTGGCTAACCAGAACTCGCACTTTGAGAACTTTGCAAACAATTGGTTCTCCTCAACACTTGCAGGACCACTCTCAAGTGGGTCTCATGCTCCACTTCAGACTTGGAGTACACCAAGATGTCATCAATGAAGACAACCACAAACGAATCCAAGTATCTCGAAATACTCGATTCATCAGATCCATGAACACCGATGGTGCGTTCGTCAACCCGAACGGCATCACCGTAAACTCAAAGTGTCCATACCTTGTACCAAAGGCAGTTTTGGGTATGTCCTCATCTCGAATTCGCAGTTGATAGTAGCCTGACTTCAAGTCCAGTTTCGAATATACCACTGACCCCACCAATTGGTCGAACAAATCGTCTATCCGAGGGATCGGATACTTATTCTTGACGGTCAATTTATTCAGCTCTCGGTAGTCTATGCACAGGCGCATGCTACCGTCTTTCTTCTTTACAAACAACACCGGTGCGCTCCACGGTGAAGAACTGGGTCTAATATACCCTTGCTCCAACAGTTCCTGTAACTGTACTTTAAGTTCCGCTAACTCCTTTGGTGCCATCCTAAATGGGGGACGTGACACCGGTCTAGCCTCCGGCACTAACTCGATCGAGAAGTTGATCTCCCGCCGAGGAGGCGCTCCAGGAAGTTCATCCGAAAATACATCCTGAACTCTGCCACCACAGGCACTTCCTCAAAGATAGCTGGGAGAGACGAACCTCCAACAACGCTACCAGCGCCACACCTCCCTGGTTAACCGCCTGCATCATTTGCATGGTCGTAAGTAGGGAATGGGATACTCCACAAAGGCCCACAAATTTGACTTCCGAATGCCCCTTACTCTTTAGCTGCAAGCCATCCATGCCCAAAATGACATCGAACTCTACTAACGGCAACACTGCCGCTTCCAAAACGAAGTCAACTCCGTCTAGCTCCCAACAGATGCGCCCTTTAGCCCCGGTGGTCATATATGACCCATTGGGCATGCGCACTTTCAGTTCCGCGTCCGCCGAGAAAGACTCGACTCCTACCCTTCGGATGAAACTCTCCGCAAGAAAAGAGTGCGAAGCCCAGTATCGAACAATACCCTAGCGGGGTATCCAGAAAATAACACGAAGCCTACAACATGACAACACACGGAAAGGGAGTCTAAAAGTGAAGCACAAATGCAAACTTAAATTTTCTTCATACCTGTCACCACGTCGGTTTGGCGGATCGCTTCTTGGTGTCCAAGGTTGTAAGCCCTTGGTTGCACCGGTTGGAACCGAGAAGCGCTCGACTCCGCCATCTTTCCTTTCTCTGCAGCACTGGGGCCCGAGCGCACAGACTGCTCCTGCTTTGCATCTTGCCCCACTCCCCCTTGCTGACAAGCACGGGCTATGTGCCCAACCTTCCCGCAGTTGTAACACGTCGGCGGTCCCCTAGAGTGAGAACCCCCAGGCGTCCAAGTGCTCCACTCACCCGACCTGGAAGTGTGAGGCTTCCTCCTCCACCTGCTCCCATCAGACTTTACATGAGATTGGGAGGGGTTTCCCTTCCCCATGCTTGGGAGTAAAACCCTTTCAACGCTGGGTTCGCTCTAGATCATTCTCCAAACTCCTGGCGGCTTCAACTAGCTCATTAATCCCGCCCTCTTCATGGAGATGAGGGGCTGTCTCAGATTCTCCCTCAACCCTTGGTAGAAGAGGTTATCCCTCTCTACATCATCCGCCATTGTCATTCCCGCATAACGACCCAAACGGGTGAACTCTTGCACGTACTCATCCACTGTCTTGTCTCGCTGCATTAGATGCAGAAACTGCCTCTGCAGGGCCAACCGTGTTGAAACTGGAATATACCTCTTAAGAAAAGCATCCCCAAACTCTTCCACTGACGGGGTGCGTCCCGGGAACAGGCGGCCGCTATGGCTCACCCACCATAATTTGGCGTCTCCTTCCAACATGAACGCCGCATACTCAGCTTTCCTTTCATCTGGCGTCTCTCTGTCGCCCTTAACAGTTCTTGAATACGAACCCACCAATCCTCTGCATCCGTTGGCGTTCCAACACCCTTGAAGGACGGGGGATGGAAACTCAGGAAATACTTCATGTGTCGGTCTCCATGTCCTACCACCACCCTTTCTGCCAAAGGCTCCACTCGCCTGGCTTCTCCGCCTGGCATGGCCGTCGCCGTGTCCGGTGTAGCAGGGGTTGCTACCTGGGCTGCAGCCGCCGCTTGGCTGCCACCATCGCTTCTGCAAGCATACGATAGAAGTCGGCCGGGTTTACACCCGTGCCCAAAAGGCCTAAAGCAGTAGCACTGCTCGCCGAGAGATCATCCCTTGCTCTTGAAGTGCCGCCTCGTTGCTTGCACTCTTCAGGAAAACAAGAAATAAGGGATTAGTCTCCAATCTCAAGACTAAAACATAAGGACACTCACGGTCCCGTGTTACTCTTATGTGGATAACTTCTCTACGCACTAACCTTGAATCAAACCCGGCTCTGATACCAAATTATAACACCTCCCCTGTAGTGACGTATAATATGGGTCTCGGCCGGGGCCCCACAGCATATGAACGCCACAGCTTTAGTATTATAAGTTGATATAACTACCCAAACTCAAAACACTTGCACAACACAGCGGAAACAAACAGTACTAGAAGTTATACACCACTAAAGAGTAAAACAAATGGCCTTAGGCCTAACATCAAGTGTCCAAAAGAGACATAATACATCAATCATGAATGTGCTCAGCACTCCTAGTCTACCTCGGCATGCAAGCCGGACAAAGAGTCTCAAACAAACAACATCATCAATGTAGTGCTACAAAAGAGGGAAAAACACTTCATGGGCTTAGGCCTTTTTGGCCGGCGTGCTAGCTCCTGCATGCGATCCTTGCCCTGTAAAATTATTAGTAACGTGGGTCAGCAAAGGCTGACCTCAAACTGTGTAACAACACATCTCCTCCCGGCCGCCCCTAACGGACCCGGGGAACCCTCCAACCTGCAAGTCAGCACTTCGTATGCAATAAGAATAGCTATAAACAGAAGAACATTAAAACAGGCTTGGATGTCTCAATCATCAAACATGTTCTCTATGGGTTGAGCATATAAGAAAAGGGCCTACTATGCAACATGAATGCAACACCGGGCTTCACCCAAGGTACCCTACTGTGTATGCATCTAGCACAACGTCACATCATTTGGGTACTCACATTTCCCAATTGGCATAAAGCTGCAAACACTAAGGGAGACACTCTCCTTCAAACGGCGCACAGGCCGCCACAAGGAATTCTTGCCAAGGCCCACCCGCTCGTGGGCTTAGCCCCGGCTTGCCTGCAAGCTCTGACGTCTCATGTCAGGATTCCAACAAACACAGACCGACCGATTCTAAGAAGCCTTGCTGGACCCCACCCGCTCATGGCCTCTTTGCCCGGCTTGCCCCAAGCTTGGCATTCTCGTCAGTCTCACAGAAGGGGACTAGTCTCGCTGGGACACTCTCCACACATGACGCACATGTCACGGATAGCCAGCCGACCCGACCACGGAGACATAGCCACGCCTTGACACAACACAAACCAAGACCAAATACATCGTAATCCTCTTTGTACTGCAGTGTTCCCGCGCACCAAGGAAACCATCTCCAACTCGTGCGGAGCTAACCTTGTCCCCAAGGAAACCATCTCCAACTCATACGGAGCTAACCTTGTCCCTCAAGGACTACCACCTACACCCCACGAGGAGCTAACCTTGTCGGGTTCGACTACACGTACCTTTCAAGCAACGGGACAATCACCACCACAACACAAACGGTATATTGCCGCAACAGAAATCTCTATGAATCCCTAAGTTCGTATGCAACATCACCGAGTCGGACTAACGGTCGCGACTACGGCTTCACCCACCATGCCTAATCCACTAGCGAAGCGGATCTCTAATGCAAAATATGCCGGGGACGGACTCAATCAACCCGAAGGTTCCTCTTGAACCTGGCAAACCAAAACCCCTCTCATTGAGAGTTCGGTGCCCATAAATTAGAAAGAAAGAAAATACATGATGCTAAGACATGCATCCTAAGGACCGAGAGGAGAGATGTCGTTACCTTCTGACTCCTCTTCCTTGTCATGGAAAAAAAATAGCCGGATGGAAATCTTCGCAACGCTCTAAGCTTCACGGATCCGGACTCGGCTCGCGATTTGGAGCACCGAAACTCTCCCTACAGCCCAAGACCTTCTTCTCCTTCCTCCTTGCTCTAGTTTCTCTCAAGAACTTAGAAAGAGAAGACTTGAAAAACAAATGAGGGTTTCCAACCCTAAAATCGGACTTAACTCCCCAGGAGATGGCCTGAACCGTTAGATCCCAAACCAGAAAAGAATGGCCTCGATTCGCCTGGAAAATAGAAAATCTGGGCCGAACACGGCCTGGCACACGCTCGTGTCCAGGGCCGTGTGCCTCATTCGCCCCTCCTCAAATCGACGCGCCTGGAATCGCACACGGGCATCCGACACGCCCGTGTTCAACCCGACACGCCCGTGTCCCCAGTGACACGGCCGTGTGGCCGGCCGTGTGCCTCCAACAACACGCCCGGAAACCAACACGAGAGATGACATGGCCTGGGACACGCCCGTGTCCCAAGCCGTGTGCCAAGTCTCGACACCCGTCGACAGGCTTTGTGTCAACACCGCGGAAAAACGTCGAGCGAAGATCGTCGACCAAGCGGGACACGCCCTGTGACACGCCCGTGTCACAGGCCGTGTGCCCCAGTCTCGACACCCTGTCGAGCAAAAGTGTCGACACTTGGGATGAGTGTAGACACGGCCTCGACACGCCTGCGACACGCCCGTGTCGCAGGCCGTGTGCCACACTCTCGACACTTTGTCGAGCGAAAGTGTCGACACTTGGGCCGAGTGTCGACACGGCCTCGACACGCCCTGCGACACGCCCGTGTCGCAGGCCGTGTGCCTCCTGCCAGAAACCCAAGAATTTTTCCAGAACTGCAGACTGAACCTCTGCCAAAACTGGGGTGTTACAAAAGGTGCACGAGCGAAACTATCCCGTCCACGATTTAGAGTTGGTGGCGGTGATCTTTGCACTAAAGCTGGGTGACACTATCTTTATGGCGTGAAGTGGAGATCTATACAGATCACAAGAGCCTAAAGTACCTATTGGAGCAGAAAGACTTGATATGCGACAACGAAGGTGGTTGGAGTTCCTTGGGGACTACACCTTTGAGATTCACTATACGCCCAGAAAGGGAAATATAGTCGCGGATGCCTGGAGTCGGAGAGCTCCGACAAGGCGAGTTGGTTGCAGAGGCATGATGAACGTCTCATCCAGGAGCTAGAAGCGTTGGAGATTTCTTGTGTTGACAAGAATTCCATCGCCAATGCATGTTTGAACTGGACGGAGGTGCATTATGGCCTTGCAGACCGGATTTGACGAGCAACGAGGCTAGATGAAATCTTCTACGCTATGCTAAAGATGGGCCAGAGGGCAAGTTCTCCTGGGATGACGGTCTTCTGCGGAAGGAGGGCCGTTTGTGCGTCCCGAATTTGGGTAAATTGAGGAAAGAATGATGTATGGAGCGCATTATACGAAGTACTCAATCCACCCAGGGAGCACGAAGATGTTCAGGGACATGAAAAAGCTATTTTGGTGGCCAGGGTGAAGAAAGATGTTGCTCATTATGTGGCCAAATGCCAAACCTGTGCTATGGTGAAGGCGAATGCCAAAAGCCGGACGGTTACTTGAAGTCGTTGCCGATTCCAAAATGGAAGTTCGGCGGTATTTCCATGGATTTCGTACACGGGTTGCCGAGATCTCAGCGTGCAAATGACTCAATTTGGGTGATTGTCGACCGGCCTAACAAAGTGGCACACTTCCTGCTGAACAGACGGGATGATTCGGTGGTGAAAGTTTGGCAAAATTTTATGTTGACCAGATTGTGCGACTACACGGTGTTCCCTGAAGCATCGTAAGTGACAGATATGAGCGATTCACATCGAATGACTGGAGGCTAGTACATCAACTGTTGGGCACGAAGTTGACATTCAGTACGTCCTTTCATCTCCAAACTGATGGCCAAACTGAAAGTACCAACAGGACGATGGAAGATATGCTCAGGATGTGCACCCTGGATTTTGAAAAGAGATGGGAAGATCATCTCTACATGGTGGAATTTGCCTACAATAACAGCTACCAAGCGAGTATCAGTATGGCACCGTATGAAGCTTTGTATGGTCGGAAGTGTCGTACTCCTTTAGCTTGTGTAGAAGCGGGCAAAGCTAGAGTTTATAATCGTAATGAAGTTGATGAAGCAAACTCGACCATACGTACTATTCGAGAGAGGCTACTCATAGCCCAGGATCAACAAGCGAAAATGACAACGCCAAGCACCGGAATGTAGAGTTCGCGGTAGACGATTGGGTATACTTGAAAATCAAGCACTTCAAAGGCATATCCAGGATTCGACATCTGAAGAAGTTGAGTCCAAGATATCTGGGTCCATTTGAAGTGGTCGAGCGAATCGGGAAGCTGCATATCGGCTAGCTCTGTCGGCAGACTTGGGTGGATTGTATGATGTGTTTCACATCTCGCTGCTACAGAAAGCCATTAAAGATCCAACTCAAGTGATCTCGGATGATCGTGTACCGGTAGAGTATGGGCTAACGACGAATGTTGGCCCATTCGAATCGAGGATCGAGCCGAGAAACAGTTACAGAACAAGACGGTCAGGATGGTCAAAGTCCGGTGGGATAATTACGGTCGTGAGGAGCTAACATAGGAGCGAGAGCAAACCATGTGAGATGAATTTCCCGAGCTGTTTCTGTAAAATGGTTGTATAGTGCAACTTTTGTTGTAACATAAAATTTTGATGTTATAACATTTTGCTTGTGTTTTCCTTCCTGTGCACGACTTTCGACGAAGAAATTTCTTGTAGGAGGGGAGGGTTTGTAACAGCCCAAATTTCAAAAGGGGAAAAATTGGGTGACACGGCTGGGACACGTCGTGTCCCAGGGCGTGTCCTGCTCGGGTGCGTAGCAGTCGCGAGGTCGACAAAAATGCGTTCAACTGGTCTGCGAGATGAAAATTCCATCTTCAGATTGTTTCACCTGAAGCCCTAAGAAATACTTCATCTCGCCCATACTGCTCATTTCGAACTTCCCTTGCATAAGTTTTGAGAACTTTTTGCAGAGGTTGTCGTCTGTAGAGCCAAAAAAATGTCATCGACATAGATTTGCACTAGCAAAATCTTGCCTTTAATTTCCCTAAGAAATAATGTCTTGTTTATATTTCCCCTTGTGAATTGTTCTCAAGTAGAAAGCTAGATAGCGTCTCATACCAAGCTCGAGGAGCTTGTTTCAGACCATATAGAGCCTGTGCAGGAAATAGACATAATCAGGAATGTTAGGATCAACGAAACCTGGAGGTTGTTCCACATACACTTCCTCCTTTATGTTACCATTTAGGAAGGCAGACTTCACATCCATCTGATAGACAGTGAAGCCTTTGAAAGCAGCATATGCTAGGGAATAACCTTATTGCCTCCAACCTCGCCACTGGAGCATATGTTCTGGTCGAAGTCGATTCCTTCTTCTTGACGATAGCCTTTAGCGACGAGTCTGGCCTTGTTCTTTACGATCGTCCCGTCTTCATCCAACTTGTTCTTGTAGACCCATTTTGTTCCAATGACGTTCTTTCCTTTGGGTATTGGAACAAGTTTCCATACATTGCAGCGCTTGAACTGATTTAGCTCTTCTTCCATTGTCATTATCCACGATGCATCTGAGTTTGCCTCCTCAAAATTCTTTGGTTCAACCTATGAGGAGAAAACTTAAATAAAGATTCTCATTAGTTGTACCTTTTCGAGTTCTGACACTGTCCCGGGGATCTCCTATGATCTGGTCCATGGGGTGATCCTTTAGATGTCTGAGCTCTAAAGTTCTTGCATCTGGATTATCTTCAATCACTGGAGTGATTTCTTCATCTTGGATGACTTCTTCATTTTGATCATCATCCTCTCCAATAGGAGTTGGAGTGGTGATCTTAATGAACTTTTGGCTTTGTCTTCGGACGGTTCATCCAAGCTAGTTTCTTTCAGCTTTTGCACCTGCATCTTCAATAAGCACACTAGACGGATTGCTTTGCAGCAAGCTCATCTCATCAAATACAACATGTATTGATTCTTCTACCACCAGGTTTTTCTATTAAAACTTCTATATGTCTTACTATGGTTACTATAACCTACAAAAATACCTTCAAAACTCTTTTCGCTGAACTTGGTAGTATGATACTTACCATTGTTAATTACGAAGCATTTACAGCCAAAGATTCTAACGTATGAGACTGTTGGTTTCCTGCCTTTCAGAAATTCGTAAGGTGTCTTATCGTGGTCTTTGTTTATGAGTGCTCGATTTTGCACGTGGCATGCAGTGTTGACGGCTTCAGCCCAGAAGTACTCCGGTAGTGAAGCATCACTCAACATGGTCCTGCAGGCCTCTATGAGTGTTCTGTTCCTTGTCTCAGCCACTCCATTCTGTTTGTGGAGAACGAGGAGAGGAAAACTCATGAAAGATACCTAAGCTTTCATAAAATTCATTCATGGCCCCAGATTTGAACTCTGTTCCGTTGTCACTTCTGATTTTGACTATAGAGCAGTTGTATTCATTCTGGACTTGCCTGACAAAATTAGTAAAGATGTCGAAGGTATCTGACTTGTGTTTCAGAAAGAACACCCACGCAAAGCGCGAGTAGTAGTCATCAACAATTACCAATGTATAATCCTTACCTCCCGAACTTCTAATTTGCAGTGGACAAACAAGTCCATGTGCAATAGATGGAGACATCTGTTAGAGTCTTTGCCAATAATGCTTTTAAAGGTAGCCCTTGTTTGCTTGCCTTTTACGCATGCATGACAAGGTCTATCTTTAACGCACTTGGCATTTGGGGCATCACGTACTAAGTTCATTGAAAATAATTTATTAATAGTTTGGAATTAATATGTGCTAGTCTCTTGTGTCATTGGTCACCAAGAGACGCACTATCTTTTGCTAAAATACACATTGGTGTAGAGGAATCTATACAAATGAAGTTTAAACAGAAAATATTTCTGCTTCGAGTGCCGGATAGAATCGTTTCCATATTGTCAATGGATTTTATCAGGCACTTATCAGCATGGAATTCAACTATGTATCCTTTATCGCAGAGTTGGCTATGCTTATGAGATTGTGTCCAA
Source organism: Platanthera guangdongensis (assembly GCA_039583875.1). Classification (NCBI taxonomy): domain Eukaryota; kingdom Viridiplantae; phylum Streptophyta; class Magnoliopsida; order Asparagales; family Orchidaceae; genus Platanthera; species Platanthera guangdongensis. Next base: position 200,878,353 of record CM077153.1, read on the forward strand.
TCCTTCGACATAAGCCACATCTGAGAAGGATACATTGTCGTTAGTAATCATACCATAGCCTCTAGTGATTCCACGGTCTGAACCTCCAAAGATGACCTTTGGTCCATTCACGACTGGAGTAAAGTTCTGAATGAGGCTTCTAGTCCCGGTCATATGCCGAGAGCATCTGCTGTCCAAGTACCAGATAGGCGTTTTGTTAGCCTTTGGACATACCTGCAATCATAATCAGTTTGCCTTAGGAACCCAAACACGTTTGGGTCCTTGGTCTCGGGTTAGAGTGCTCCCCCTACGAGTGTTAGCATTATGAGCGGTCTTTCTCATATTGCTGACATGAGGGGTTGCAGCATTTCTGGAATTGAACCAGCAATCTATGACGAAGTGACCAACCTTGCCACAGCACCAACAGTCAAATCTGTTGTATCTTTGTCTCATGATCTCCTTCTTGACCTTTTGGAACCTTGGTCTAGCAGGGGCAACATTCTTGGAGGAAGATGCCTCATGATGATGGCAATCACATGGCTTCTTCTCCTTTATGGGCTTCTCTACAACAGGCTTTGTCTTTGTGCCTTCTTGAAGTTATTCCCATGATTGAAAGGGTCATAGCTCTGAAGAATAACTTCTTCATAAGGTGCCTTAAAGACACTTTCGCCAAAGTTTCGGGGTCGAGCCCATCCTTGATAGCGGGACTTTGGCTCTACATAGGTGTCTAGCAAAGTGCCCGTAGGATGAGTCAAATCAAACTCATTTGATGGAAAGATAACCTTCTTGAATGTAGTTTGATCTTGAGGGGCTTTCCCTTCTCTTCGGCTAAGGCGTTTTTGGGGCCTTATTCTTCCATTGATTCTTGTTTTCTCCTAGAGGATTTACTAGGAGCTTCTTCATGGCCTAGTACAGCTCCCTTGGCCTTTGCTAAGAATTCAGCAACGAATGGAAGAACTGTTTTGGGCTTCGAGAAACTCTCAACAAGTTTCTTTTCAGCCGCAAGTTGGGCTTCCAATTCTTTGATCTTCTCCTTAGGTCAAGGTGATCAAGAGCCTTGTTATATTCTTCAATAGCATTATTGAACTTTTCTTCGAGGGAGTCAGTCTTTGTGACTTTCTCTCTCAAGATGCTATCTTCGGCTTTTAGAGATTTGATCTCCTTAGCCTGAGTCTTCACAACTCGACGACATTTGTCGTAAGCCATGATTAACTCCTTGTACTGGGTCATTAGCTCTAACTCATCGTCAGAGGAGCTTTCCTCACAATCATGTTCAGAGACTTCAGAATCTGAAAGAGGGGTATGAGAGTTTACCTTCCCAGTGAACTGGGGCTCTTGATCATCATCTGTTTGAGCCATTAGTCCAAAATAAGCTTCTTCTTCTTCACTTGACTCAGATGAGTCGGAGGCACTAAGAGTCTTGCTCTTTTTGGCTATGAGGCTCTTCTCTTTCCTCTTCTTGTTGTGTGAGGATTTCTTTTCTTCTATTCTACCACCCTCCTTCTTCTTATGAGGGCAGTCGGCGATGACGTGACCTGGCTTATTACAACAATAGCAAATGATGTCAGTCGAAGCATATTTGTTTTGTTTGGAGGAATACATGTCATGGCTACTTGAGCCTTTTCTTTGCAGATCACCACCGTGTCGTGATCTACTATAGGAGGCATCCTTGACTTTCCATTTCTTTTTCTTATTCAAGAATTTCTTGAACTGACATGGGAGCAGTGAGAACTCTCCTTCTGATAGCTCAGAGCCTGAGGTACTAGGCTCAGAAGTTTCTTCTTCTTCACTAATCTCTGGAGCTGGAGCAGGGAAGGCAGACTTTGTCTTTCTGGAGGTGTCTGCTTTTAGAGCAACAGACTTTTCTTTGAGAACAGGTCTGCTCTTCTCTTCTTCAGCTTTCCTGGTGTTGAGTTGAAGCTCATATGACATAAGCTTCCCGAAGAGATTTTGTGGGCCTGTCTCAGCCAGCTTCCCAAACTCCCTGATGGCACAGACCTTGTTGTCTCATTCTTTGGTCAAGGATCTCAGGAATTTGTCATTCAGTTCTCCATTAGTGAATACTCTGCCATAGACCCTTAGGTCATTCACTATCTTGAAAAAGTCTCAAATGTATCAGCAATGGTCTCTTTGCTTCCCTGTCGGAAGGCTTCATACTTCTGATTGAGGAAGGATCTCCGATCATCCCTCACTTCTTCTGTTCCCTCCATTAAGGTAACCAAGGACTATCACATCTCCTTTGCAGATTAGCAGTGTATTAAGTTCTGCAGCATGGAGTCATCAACTGTGCTTGCTATGATGTTTTTAGCTTTCTTATCCAGTGAGACAAGTGCAATCTCGTCCTTGTCCAAATCCATCAGCTTCTTTGGAACCTTCTTGGTAGGATATATAGTAGAGACAGTCATAGGGACATAAGGACCTTCTTCAACTATCATGAAGATTCTTGGATCCACAGCTTCCATAAAAAATTTGATCCTTTCTTTCCATATGGGAAAGTTGTTCTTGTTGCATAGGGGAAGCTTGGCGAAATCCTTTGTCTTGTTCATGATAGATAGATCTCAATTAACAACTATATGCAGGAACTGATCAATGTGTTAACCTTTTAACGATCAACCTCGCTCTGATACCAATTGAAAGATAATAGTTGTTAACCTAAATCACCTAGAGGGGGGTGAATAGGTGAGTTGTGCGTCTTTTGCGGAATAAAAAATCTTAGAACACAGCACAGATCTATCTACTAAAATATCACATACGAGACAAGATTTATAGTGGTTCCCCGATCTTGGGTACATCCACTTTCCCTCACCGATCTAGTAATAAACTAGACTCGACTACTCCACTATCTCGGATTGAAAAACAATCCTACCCTCGGAACAAGGTTCCTACAATCTCAATCCAATCCAACTGGATCTACAACTCGGAAGAAACACCTTCCTACAAACTCGGAGTGGAAAACTCCTACACACGGAGAAAATTTCTCCGACAGAAATAAAATACAAGTATTGAACAAATACAAACAGTGAAATTCTCTGTTCAGATCTGAAAATGAAACAGGGACTGGAATCTTCTTCTTGGCGTTCGGCTTTATCAGAAAAGTTGAAGAACAATTCTCGGCAACAGTAGATCTGAACTTCTTGCTTCCAAGATCGGACAGAAGATGAGTATGTGAAAATCGATCTCGATCTGGAGAGCTTTTTCTGTCTATTTCCTTTGAAGATCGAAACCCTTGCCAGAGAAGAACAGCGGCGGCGGCGGCTTTCATTCTGTGAAGAGAGAGAGAGGAAATAACGATTATTTCGGAAAGCGACAGCTGCAAAACTCAGAAGAATTTTCTTCTTGAAAGATCTGTTTTCTCATTAGGGTTCGTCGATTAGACAAGACCTTTTATAGGAGTACTAATAACAGTCATAATCGGTTTTAATGACGGACATGTGGACCAATCATGTCACGGAATTTGAAATTCTGTCAAATCTGGACTTAGAAGAAATTTCAGGGAAAAAGAGGTCATATACACGAGTATGTATAAAACTACCCGAGTAGGTCAAAGACTACTCGAGTAAGAAGAGAGAAATTACTCGGGTAAATAAATCAAGACTACTCGAGTATGTAGAAGAAAACTACTCGAGTATATATAGTCAACTACACGAGTACTTTAGAAGATCTACTCGAGTACACAGAAAAGTTTCTCGGGAGGGAGTAGAGCTACTCGAGTACAAGTTATACTCCTCGAGTAGGCAGAATTGAACTACTCGAGTGGTTAGAGGAACTACTCGAGATAAACACTTAGAAATATTCTGCACACGGGAAAAATAGCTACTCGAGTAGTTAGATTGAACTACTTGAGAGGAAAGAAAGTTATCTCGAGTATATGAAACACTTACTCGAGTATATCTTAACTACTCGACACAGAGTCGAGACTTACTCGAGTATATAAAGTACCTACTCGAGTAAATGACTTAGAAAAATTCTGGGAAAATGAATCTGGAACAGGAAGAATATACTACTCGAATATGAACTACTCGAGAGAGAATGAGCTACTCGAGTATATGACTTGGACTACTCGAGTGTTTTACTTAGAAAAGTTTGGAACCTGAATTCTGGGCAACTCGAGTAGGAAGAATGATCTACTCGAGTAGTTAAGTAAGCTACTCGAGTATGTCAATGAACTACTCGAGTGTTTTACTTAACTTCACGAGAGGAAAAATGTTCTTACTCGAGTATGCAGAAGTTTCACTCGAGTATATCTCAAGCAATCTACTCGAGTAGTTAGGGACCTACTCGAGAGAAATACTTAGAAAAATTTCTGTCAGCAATTTTCTTCTTCTACTAGAAGGGAATCGGCACCAAGTCTTTACACAGTCCTATAGCTTGAATACGAAGTGTATCCCAATAGAGAGACTACACATGAGTCAACACTTTGGAACACACAATGAGGGATTATACTGTGTGGTCCTGTGTTTGGTGACCCATTGTAAACTGACATTGGTCTACACTTCCCATTGGAGTCCTGCAAACACATAACTCAAACAAAGCATCAAATACAACCTAATTCATCTTAGTTCCAAGGTGACTTCATCAAATCTGGGTTACTGTGGACATGGTTCCCAACAAGCATAACCTCATCTCCATAAGTCAATTAGGTGATGATGGTTATCAGGTATACTTTAACCCTTCTACTTGCTCTATTATTGATAAAAATAACCAAACTATTTTAACTGACAGTAGACAAGGCAATAATTATCTAGTGAATTTTACTTCTGCCACAACTGATATCTACTTACTGAATTTAACTAGTAATCAAATGATTTATGGCACAAAAGACTAGGACATGTAAATCTGAAAAATATATCTATGTTATCTAAGCATAACCTTGTTAGAGGTCTACCTTCTGCTCCCTATAAGAAGGAAGGTCTCTACAGAGCTTGTCAATTAGGCAAGCAAACTAAAACTAGCTTCAAATCAATTAATAAGAGTGATTCACCTAGGATCTTGTACTTGCTACACTTGGATCTTTTTGGACCCATTGCAGTGCAAAGCCTAGGAGGGAAATCCTACACCTTGGTTATTGTGGATGACTTCTCTAGGTTCAGTTGGGTATTCTTTCTGAGAACAAAGTCAGATACATTCAAGGTTCTTACAAATTTTCTCAGGACCATACAGATTGAGTTCTCTACTCATGTTGCATTGATCAGAAGTGATCATGACACAGAGTTTGAGTCTCTTCTTATGCATGAGTTCTGTGAGAAGGAAGGTATCAGGCATTGCTTCTCAGCTCCTAGAACTCCCCAACAAAATGGGGTAGCTGAAAGGAAAAATAGAACACTCATTGAAGCTGCAGGTACATTACTTGCTGATGCATACATGCCACTAACCTTTTGGGCAGAGGCTGTAAGCACAGCAAACTATGTCATGAATATGAGTTTAATTCACAAACTAAAGAATAGGACTCCATATGAATTGCTCAAAGGGAAGAAACCTAAAATTAACTATTTTAAAGTTTTTGGTTGTACATGCTATATACACAATAACAACAAGAAATACATTAGAAAGTTTGAAACTAAGGCTGAAGTGGGAGTTTTTCTAGGATACTCCCAAGTAAGCAAGGCTTATAGGGTATTCAATAAATCAACCTTAAAAGTTGAAGAGTCTATTCATGTGTCATTTGATGAGACTAACATGTACTGCAAGGAGAAAGAAGTTTCTACCATTAGCAACTTGCAGGTACCCCACTTGTGTGAGACATTGGATGGACTAAACCTCACCCAAGAGGTTCCCACTCATCCCTCTCCACAGGTCATTGAAGATAGTGAAGAAGATGAAGCTGAAGAACATGAGCCTCAACCAACAGCAAATATAATTCCATAAGAGGAACTTATTCAAAATGCTGTTGCACAACCAACTCCACACACTGATTTTGTCACACTTAGGGATCACCCCAGATCTCAAGTAATTGGAGACATTTCAGCAGGTGTACAGACAAGGCATCAACTCAACCAAGACTTGATGCATGCCTGTTTTCTCTCTCAGGTTGAACCTCTAACCATTCATGATGCTGAGCAAGATCCCCACTGGATCCTTGCAATGCAAGAGGAACTAAACCAATTTGAGAGATGTAGAGTTTGGGATTTGGTTCCAAGACCCCAAAACTACCCAGTTATTGGAACCAAAAGGGTGTTCAGGAATAAGCTTGATGCCCAAGGAGTTATTGTGAGGAACAAGGCTAGGCTTATTGCTCAAGCATATAGGCAAGAGGAAGGAATTGACTATGGTCAGACTTTTGCACCAGTGGCAAGGTTGGAAGCTATAAGGATTTTCCTTGCCTATGCAGCATTCAAAAAGTTCAAAGTCTTTCAAATGGATGTGAAGAGTGCCTTCTTAAATGGAGTTCTACAAGAAGATGTTTATGTAGAACAACCTCTAGGTTTTGTTTCTCTAACTTATCCCTCTTATGTTTTTGGATTAAATAAGGCTCTTTATGGTCTAAAGCAAGCTCCAAGGGCTTGGTATGAGACCTTGGCAAGTTTTTTTATTAGAGCATAAATTTACAAGAGGAACTGTAGATAAAATCCTTTTCATTAGACATCATAAGGACCAAATTTTGGTAGTACAAATCTATGTAAATGACATCATATTTGGCTCTATAGATTCAAAATTGTGCAAGAGGTTCTCTGACCTCATGCATTCTAAATTTGAAATGAGTAGCATGGGAGAGCTTTCATATTTCCTTGGTCTCCAAGTGAAACAACTTCCTGATGGCATCTTCATCTCACAAGCAAAATATGCTAAAGAACTTCTAAAGAATTTTGGGATGGCTGATACCTCAGCAAAGAAAACTCCCATGGCCACAAATGCTGTTGTGGACTCTGATATACCAGGAAAACCTGTAGATCAGAAACTTTATAGGGGCATTGTTGGATCCCTATTATACCTCACAGCAAGTAGGCCAGATATTATGTTTGTTATAGGCCTTTGTGCTAGGTTCCAAGTGAACCCTAAAGAATCTCATCTAATTTTCTTAAAAAGGATTTTAAGATATATAAAGAGTTATCCTGATCTAGGCCTATGGTATCCTGCTGAATCAGAGTTTGAGTTAACTGGATACTCTGATGCTGATTTTGTTGGATGCAGGGTAGATAGAAAAAGTACTTCAGGAACTTGTCAGTTCATGGGTATGAGATTAGTATCATGGTTCTGTAAAAAGCAAACATCAGTGTCAACTTCAAACTGCTGAAGCAGAATATATTGCAGCAGGCAGCTGTTGTTCAAAGATGCTCTGGATACAGAATCAGCTCCTAGATTATGAGTTCAACTTAAATAATTCAACACTATTCTGTGATAATACTAGTGTTATATCCATAGCACTAAATCCAGTTCACCATAGTAGGACAAAGCATATTGATATAAGACATCATTTCATTAGGGTGTGTGTAGATAGAAATAAGATTATGCTTGTCTATATCTACACTGATTTACAGAAAGTTGACATATTCACCAAACCTCTGGATGAGAAAAATCATGCTTTCTTTCTAAATCAGCTGGGAATGATCAATGGAGAAGACTTAGCTTAAGTTCTGTCTGCATTCGACGAATTTTCCAAAGTTCGTCGAACGGAGTTCGACGAACCGGGGAAGGTTTGAGAGATATTCATCGAACGGAGTTCGCCAAATTCTCTGTGTGAAATAATTTTCGTCGATCGAAGCTCAACGAACTTTGCTTCAGAAGTTATTCGTCGACCGGAGTTCGACGAATTGTCTTCAAGTCTTCTGAATGAGATCGATGAATTATTCATTATTAACTCATTTTGTCGACCTCAGTTCGAAGAATTCATTTCATTTTTCGTGGAACGGAGTTTGTCGATTCATATTCAGGAAAACCTTATATCTAGGTTTTCTTCGACCTCCATCCCGCGCTTTCTGTTCCCTTGCACTTGATCGTCGTTCTCTGTCTTTCTTGCAGGTGATTTCCATGGCGATTCCAGCAGGAGCTCTAGCCGCCATGAAGTTTGACACTGGATTTGATGTCGACTTTGAATCATTCCAGCACTCGGATCCAATCTTTCTATATATTCTTGAACTTCTGGAAGAACGGAATCTGAAGAACTTGATGACCACCAGGTTAAAGTTGGCAGGAACAGAAATCCACGAATGGGTCTATACTTCATCAACTTCTGAATACAATACTATGACAGGATCAATCGTCGGTAACACTATCTCCTTAACCCCCGTTGTTTTAACTGGAATATTTGGTTTGACAAATGGAGAAGAGGATTTAGAAATTGATTCAGAAGAGTTTAATATGATGCTCAATCTGATGGGTTATGTAGGTGACAACCCACATAAATTGTTGAAGAGGCATTTGTCTGTAGCATACAAGTTTCTAGCAGACATTTTTGGGAAGGTCTTGCTTGGCAAGCATACTACCCACGACTACATCACAAGACATCAACTCATGGTCATGTGTGCAGTAATAAACAAGAAGCAAATAGACTGGGCACAACTTCTGTTTGACTTGATTAAGAAGAAGAACACCAAGAAGGAAGTATGTTTTGGAAGGATCCTAGGGATCTTCCTCAAGGAAAAGGCTGCTGAATCACTGGTCTCCCAGACCATATTCATCAATGCCAGTAAAAGGCTCACCTATGCCTTATTTGGCAGGTGGGAGAGGATAATCACCAAGCCCACTAGGGCTTCTACCTCTTCCACCCCAGCTTATGAAGGCAATAGGGCTGTTAAAGCCACTCTCACACCTGCTGAGGAGATTCATCCCACTCCACCATCTCTTCCAGCACCCCTTCCAACAAAACAACTCACTTCCTCTCTCATTCTTTCTTCAACACCCCAATCACCACAGCATACTCATGTTCCTACTCCACCTCCATCTCCACCACTTGACATCACTGACATTCCATCTACCCCTGAAGGATCAAGCGCATAACCAACTGTTCCATTGTTGGAAAGGGTGATACTTAATTTCTTAAATAAGTAGAAGAGCGTCACGGGTCAAGTGAAGAAACGTCGGACCCAACAATCCCCCCCCCCCTGGCATCCAGCACAACCCGTCGGCTCAGAGGTGGAGTTACCGCATGGCCCACATGGCTTAGAGGTGGGGTTAACACATGGCCCACACGGCTCAGAGGTGGGGTTACCACATGTCCACGGTTGCATGGCTCAGAGGTTGGGTTACCATATGTCCACGGTTTCCTGACCCGCCGGACCCACATAGGTAGAAGGGAAAAATCAGGATTTAATAGCGCTCCCCCAGTCTTGAACCCGTGACCTGCTCTGATACCAATTGAAGGATCAAGCGCATAACCAACTGTTCCAAAAACTCAGACTGTTGGAAAGGGTGCTACTTAATTTCTTAAATAAGTAGAAGAGCGCCACGGGTCAAGTGAAGGAACGCCGGACTCAACAACCCCTCTTCAAGAGAATCCACAACCAACACCTCCTGAATCACCTCAAGACACCTACATTCCTACACCACCACAGTCTCCACTTCCCCCACATTTATCCTTCATACCATCTTACATCCTACCCACAGACACCTTGATGCAAGATGCCACCCCTCCATCCTCATCACCATCAAACCTCAACATCCCTGATGTTTCACCCTCCATTCCATCACTGGTTGCCACCTCTTCAACACCAATTGCAATATCATCTTCATCTTTCTCTCTGGACCCCTCTACCATATCATTTATCATCACCATCATCACTCTCATTCTTAAATCCCTCATAGCAGAGGCCCTTACACCTCTTGCTACTACCATTACCTCTTTATCTGCCCAAATATCTGCTCTTACTGCTGCCCCCTCCTTATTCAGGGGCCTGGCCTTAGTCCCCACTGAAACCAGGCAGGGGGAGATGCCTGATGATGAAGCAGCAGCAACAGCTTCAGATACTTCAGCACCAGCACCAGCAGAGACTTCAGCCCCAGCAGCAGTAGAGACTTCAGCCCCAGCAACATATACAGATTGTATAGATATAGATTTAATTGATTTTATTGATACTGATATGGACATTGATGAAACTGTTGGTGATTTTATCCTCAATCCCACAGTTAATTTACAAGAATTACTGAAAAGTTTTGAGACTGTACATATGCAGTCTCTTCCAGGAGAATTTACTAAGCCACAATTGGCTATTGTACCTTATACTCCTCCTATCAGTCAAGCAGTTGCTAAGCAACTATGTGATAGTTTTGAAATTCCAGTTTCTGCACCAACCTCTGCAGTCATTCTATCCTCTCCAGAAGCCATCTCAGCACCAATCTTTGTGATGGATGACTCCCCTATGCCAGATCTAGATGAGCTGATCTTGGCTGACATTGAAGAAGAAAATAAGACAGCAGTTGAAAGCTCTGTCCCAATTACTTCTGATGCCTGTACAGTCTCTTCTTCAACTTCTGCTGAAATTCCAGCTCTTGAAACTTCTGCTCCTGCTCCAAAAAAGACTGCCACTTATGATAAAGCCTTGAAAGCATTGGATGCTCTATATGATAACCCTCAGGGTTCTGGCAGTGAAGATGATGAAGATGATGATGAAGAAGATTCAGATGAAGAAACTGCCAAGAAGAAGAAGAAAATGTTGTCAAAGAAAAGGAAAGCCCCTCCTCCTACTGCTAAACCAAGCTCAAAGAATAACACCCCATTCTACATCCTTTAAAATATTACCCCTTATAAAGGAATGCCAGCATGGATGTGGTTGTCTAAGAATAAGCAAAAGGAGAGGAAAAGAAGTAGGAAATATTCTCCTCCACCAGTTCAGAGATACAGAAGAGATCCACCTCCTCCACCTCCTCCAGCAGTTGGTGCCACTGGCTCTAGCTCTCAGAGATCTGCCCCTATGTAAACTTATCAGAGACATCAAGGGAGATCTTCTGGAAGCAGTCAGCAAGGGCATCATTCTTCAGGAAAGCAACATCAACAGCATCAGCAGCAGTAACCAACTCTCTCTGCAGAACAGAAAATTGACAGCCCCAACAAGCCAGATTCACCTCCTATTCCTTTTGAGGATCCTGAGACAGCAAACACTGCTAGAATGGCTTGATTTCAGGAAATTGTTGTTTTGTCCTTGATTAATAAAGCAAAAGCCGAAGGCAAAGACATATCAGAATATACAACTATGTCAAAATATAGGAAGGAAGAACTAAAAAGATTTGATAAAGCAAACAAACTGTTTAATGTTGATGATTACATGAAACTCCATCCTGAAGCAGTTGTCCCTAGAACTACATCTCTGAAGATTATTGGGGCAGCTGATATGACAATGACAAAGGCACAGGCTTTGGATCCAAAGAGAGAAATTATCTTTACCAAGCCAGGAGAAAAGCCTAAAGAGGACAAGACCATAGAGAAGAAGCAGAAGAAGTAATCCTTACTTTGTTTTAATTTCTCTGCTTTTCTTCCTGCACTTACTTTCAAACTATGTTGTTTGTTTAAACAAAGCCTATGTACATATATATCTGCTGCATGGGTTAGTAATTCTCTGCCAGATATATCTTTTTCTTGCTTTGTTTATCTTTATGTTTATGTTTTGAGTTTATTAGTGACCTCACCCAAATAGGGGGGGATTGTTGGATCCCTAGTTGATTTGGGCTAGGTTCACTAAACTTAGGATGTGACCTAACATGTATAGACAGGGTCAAATTTGTGTCCTAGAGTTTAGGCCAAGTCCTTAGAGTCAATATCAGATGGACCAGCTATCAACAAGACCATCAGAGACTCAAGACTTATAAGATTTCAAGACTAAGTAAAATGAGTTCGACGTTTGTCGAACTCAGGTCGACGAAAGGCGTTCTCAGCTCGACGATCTTGAGATTTTTCTCTGAGCTGAGCTCGACGATCTTCATTCTCTAGTCGACGAAAGCTGGGATACTTCAAGAGACTAAATTCAGGATAAACTCAAGATTATTCTAAGTCCAACTTCAGGCTTTGGTCGACGAACAAGATTCTGAGCTCGACGAACTTGGACCTCAAGTTCACAACTTCTCAGGTCGACGAAGTCAACTTCTCAGGTCGACGAACTCAGTACTCTACTCGACGAATTCTGGAACCAGAAGATTTGTGTCGACACTTAGGACATGTATTGACACCAACTTATGTCGACACCAAAAAGCTTATGTCGACACCAGAAGATTTATGTCGACACCAAGATTATTAGTCGACACCAACTGTGTCGACACACAGAATATCAGTCAACACAAACTATTTGTTTAAGTCCAGAATTGTTGCTGATCTCCAGTCGACGAATGCAATTGTCAGCTCGACGAACTTCAGACAGAAAAGGCAAAGTTCTGAAGCATGCAAGTTCTGTTATCAGCTCGACAAACTTGGAACTCAGCTCGACGAACTATTAACTCAGCTCGACGAATTCTGTTATTCGTTCGACGATTCCAGACTTAGCCATTTTCGGCATTCAATCCTCAAATGCAATAATTCCTGACAGATTAAATGCTCAAACATTCTCTGAATGTAGCCGTTAGAGGAAGCATTAATTGCAGTCTTCTTCAGGAATATTACTTGCTGATTTTCCACGGGACAGTTGAGGAAATGAGTAAATGCCGATTATTCTCAAGGCGTCAGCATTTATTACAGAGGATTCAAATTTTTGAATCGACATAGAAGAAAACAAGATCGACAATCAGAAGAAAGAATCAGAGAACAAGAATATACTCAGTCAGAAAACCACAGATAGAAAGACTGACTGCAAGATCTCATACAGCACCAGAAAAGCTTCTCACAAAACTCATATACTGAAGCTTACAGTGATAAGCAGTGATATTCATTCAGAAGAAGAAGAACAACTATACTATATCAAGAGTCTTCTTCTTCAACATTCTCTCCAGGACTTCCCCAAGGACAACAGATATCAAATCAGTCAAGAAGATCCTGCATCACTGCTTGTCCAGAACTCTGATTGAAGTCCTATCACCCTACAGCAAAGCTCCAAAACTTCCCTGAACCATTCTATATCTCAGGGGGAGCTGTTTGCTAACATCATCCCACGTAAGTCTTTTCTCTCATTGTTGACAGAGAAGACAAAATCACTCTCTCACCCCCTCATGTATAAAGAGTTGTCATCTCCCTTCAAAGGTGATTCCTGGTTGCAAGTCTTCTTACCAAAAGACTTGAGTTGGTTTTTGGGGACCTGATCAAAACCCATTGGTGTCAGGCACGTGATCAAAAACCTGAGTGAATTCCTACCAAGGGTGGTAGAAGAGTGGATGTACCCTGTTGAGGGGGAACCACTATAAATTTTTTGTGTCGTCTGGTTGCTTATCTTTTCTTTTTGTTTCTTGTTGTGTGGCTGTGATTAGGTAGATTTTTATCATATTTACAATTTTCTATCACTACACCTTTCTGTTTACTGCAAAAGCTGTAACAGCACTTTTTGTTTTGGGACCTAACAGATTTTTAATATACTCTATTCACCCCCCCCCCCCCCCTCTAGAGTATTGTAGATCTAACCCTCACTTTCATGTTATATCCCCATAGCGTTGTGTGAGTAAGCATCACTCAATGCCTAACTACTTAGACAGATTATGTCTCATGGCGTTGAGTGAGTGAGCTACACTTAACGATTAACTACTTAGATAGATTTTCTGTCTTATGGCGTTGAGTGAGTTAGCTACACTTAACGCCTAACAACTTAGACAGATTTTCTATCTCATGGCATTGAGTGAGTGAGCTAAACTCAATGCTTAACTACTTAGACATATTTTCTGTCACATGGCGTTGAGTGAGTTAGCTACACTCAACGTCTGTGGACTTAGCCACTTTTCTGCTCATTTCTATTTAGGCTTTGACTGTCTCAGCGCCTTTTGTTATATGGCATTGAGTGAGCTCAACTCACTCAACGCCTGTGGACTAAAGGATTTTACTCACCTGGCATTGAGTGAATAGACTTCACTCAACGCCTGTGGACTTAGGCAAATCTTTTGCCCTTCCAGCCACTTCTTTGAGTCCACCTGCCTAGTCTTGTCATAAGGACTATCTTGCACACATGAACTTACACACACATCAAATACAGTTGTGTGTATCTCATTGATATGTTTGACATCATCAAATCAGGGCCGTTGGAATCAATAGACCCAACAGTGATCGGCTTCGAACTCTCCACCTGCTCTGAGTCTCGAAACTTCAACAAACTCGCCTCGTCAAAAGTAATATCCCTGCTAATTAAAATCTTTCTCTCTGCTTGATCATACAGTTTGTAGCCTTTGACTCCACGCTTGAAGTCAATAAAGATTGCTTTCTTTGCATGTGGTTCTAACTTATCATTCTTCGCGTGATAGTAAGCTGGACACCCAAACACTTTCATGTGCACATAATCTCTAGTAGGATGCCCCAACCACATCTCTTTTAGTGTCTTCTTCCCAATAGCTACAGAAGACAAACAACTCACCAAATGGCAAGCATAGTCAATGACCTCAGCCTAGAAAATCCTGCATAACCCAGCATTAAATAACATGTATTGAGTCTTCTCCACAAAATTCTAGTTCATGCGCTCAACCACCCCGTTCTGCTACGGTGTCTTCATAACTGTGAAGTGATGCTCTATACCTGATCTTTGTCACTCTCGCAAGAACGCATTCGATGCGTATTCTTCTTCATTGTTTAATCTGATACATCAAATATCTTTTCCATTCTAAGTCTCAATCCACTTTTTTCAAGTCACAAACATCTCCAGAATTTCACTCTTATGCTTCATGGTGTACACCCAAATATATATGGAATAATCATCAATGAAAGATAAAAAATATTGTTGGCTGGTAAAAGATTTCATCCTCACCAGGCCCTAAACATCAGTGTTAATTTAATCTAAAATACCTTTTGTACTGTGGACGACAGTACCAAAAAATACTCGCGTCTTCTTGCCAATCACACAATGCTCACAAAAATCCAATTTGCAGCTTTTTGCACCTTTAATCAATCTTTGTCTTGATAAAGCCTTAAGAAAAGTCTCTCCAACATGAGCCAATCTCATATGTCATAAAGTACTAGAATCCAGAGAATTATCAACAACGGCCACATTTCTAGTAACTGTATTCCCTTGAAGATAATATAGGTTGTGGTGTCGAATTCCTCTCATGAAAACCAAAGCTCCGTGACTGATCTTTAGAACTCCTGCCTCGATCACTACCTTGTAGCCTTTGGCTTTTAAAGCCCCAACAAACAGTAAAATTTTTCTGATATCAGGAACATGTTTGACCATAGTCAACTCCCTCAATGCACCGTCATGCAACCGAACTAGAATACTCCAAACACCAATAGTATGACAAGTCTGATCATTGCCCATAGAAACAACACCAGTATCCAAAGACTTGCAAGTACAGAACCACTCCCGACTGGGACAAATGTGATAGGTAGCACTCGTGTCCAGAATCCAGCATGAATCATCAGTAAGTAAACATTGTGGGGATAACAGAGAGAGAAACATCAGACCCACCATCATTGGTAATCTCCTGAGTAATATGAGCTTTCGCCTCTGCGGAAAGTCCTTTATTTTTTTCTTTAACTTACGACAATTTTTCTTTAACTTACGACAATCCTTCTTCCAGTGATCTATCTCCAAACAAAATGTGCACTGATTGCGCCCAAGACTGCGACCACGTGAATTTTCACACTTCTGAGTACAGTTATTGCTTTTCCCGTGCTAGTTTTTTTTCTCAATTTTGCCCCGATGAGACATAAGTGCTTCGGCCGACTCTGCCTTCGATGACTCTTTACCTTTTCGACAAAACTCGTGATTCAGTAATGTCGTAGACACTCCACTGTACTTTTAAGGCCTCCTTCATATGAATAAGAGACATCGTAAAGTTCTCATATTCATATGTAAGCGAATTCAATAGAAGGAATGTCTTGTCTTCATTGTCAACATCCTCGTCCAAATTCAACAAATCTGTCAACAGCTTCGTAAATTAATTCAAATGCTTATCAATCGAGACTGCACATCTCATCTGAAATCGATACAATCGACACTTCATGTGGAGACGATTCTCCATACTCTTCGTGTGATACTTGTTTTTTAGCGTCCTCCAAAGATTTCCAGCAGACGTCTCCAACATAACTCCGTATTCAGTCTCCTGAGTCAGACAATTTCTGATCAACCCGTAAGCACTTCGATTCATTTTCGACCAAGCTTTCTCAGTCATCCCATCAGGGCATTCATCATAATCAAAACTGTACTTCAAATTCAGAGAGCATAGCGCATCCATTACCTCACATCGCTACATGCCTAAGTTACTCTTTTCATCGAATTTGGTAACATCAATTTTCACCGAATGTAAACCCGTATGATGAATCGTTGATTCTGGCGCTCCGGAGTATCCCATATTTTCGGACAATAATAACACAGAAATCCAAACAATCAAAACAACAATTTTTGTTTTTGTTATTTAATCAAAAACAAAAGATTTGTTACCTCTTCTGGATCACAATTCTGCGCATAGCTTCTACCATAAAAGGAGAAACGACACTTGTTTACACCTTCGCGGCAAAAAAAAACTTGTCGCCTTCACAACCAAGAAGATCCGTAAATAAAATTTCTCGAGCCACACACCCTCCGCAACCAAGCCTAAAAATTCAGCGCTCCTTTACCGCCCGAGTGAGAGAACATGATCAAACAAAAAAAAATTTGCACTTGCTATGCGGCCAGAGAGAGCCCCCAAAAAACCTTTTTTAAGGCCTATGATATCTGCACTGCTGCTCTGGTTAATCGCACTCAAAACTGGACTTATTTAAGATTTTTTTGGCGATTGTTAACCGCAACCCGTAATTGGCTAGTCGTATCCCAAAATCTCTCAATTTTTCGCGCCATTTCGAAATAAGTCTTGTACATGCAATTTCAGAAAACGTGTTCAACATGAAAGTTGTAGATATCGACGAGATCTACAACTTTCGTGTTGAACACTTTTCCTGAAATTGTATGTACAAGGTGTATTTCAAAAAGGCGCAAAACTTGGACATATTTCCAAATTACGTCATGTACATGCATTTTTAGGAAAAGTGATCAACACGAAAGTTGTAGATCTCGTCGATATCTACAACTTTTGGGATGAACACCTTTCCTGATATTGCATGTACAAGGCATATTTCGAAAAGACGCAAAAAATTGGCAGATTTTGTGGTGCGACTAGCAAAATAACGGATGCGGTTAACAATCACCTTTTTTTTTGGCTTCACCACACGCGAATTCCTTCAACCCGCGCATCATCTCTCTTGCTTTGGCCTTCAATATATATTTTGATTATAATTTTAGTCGGGTATTGTCAATGAAAATCTATTTAATATTTTGTTTTTTTCAAGTTAAATAATTCCGTGTAAATAATTTTTTGCTTGTGAATAGCCACTGATTCAAAATAGTACTTGCGGATACCGGTGAGTACGAATAGCCAAAAGTACGGTGCAGATAGGAGCGTCTTTTTTTAATTCCTACTGTGCCCATGGGGAGAGAGAAAACAGGACCTTCCTTTTTTTTCTTTTCTTTTTCAATTTTGCTGCCTTGTGACGTGTCCGAGAAGGAAATCGTACTCCCCAATTCCCAAAATTTATTTCCTCTTTCAGTTGGTGCTGTTTTGGCAAATAAATAAAAATTCTGTTTTTTTTTTCGCCTTCTCTCTTTTCGGCCACCTGAGCCGTGAGGGCAGGAACTGTCGCCCGCCACCGAAAAAACAACTCGGGAATTTTTTTTTTGCTCCGTGATGCACAACTCCGCAAACAAAAAAAACGCCACACTCTCAGGATCGGCCCCGAATGATCCTTTGAAACTAGACCGCTCCCAGAAGGAGTGCGGCTAGCACATGAGCTGTTTGATGGACTTTAAAGAACGGATTCTGCTTGTTTTTCTTTTGGTTTTTTTATTATTGTAAATCACAAAAGTTGGATTTAAGTCTGAACGGCTTGGATCTCACCCGCTCTGAGAGGAGGGAACGCTACACGTACAGAACAATTACTATGAAACTAGGGCCCTTTCGAACGACCTTGGATCAGCTGCTTGTGAACTTCCACGGTCCCCTCAGCCAAAACGAAAAGAGATCCAAAATCCACCTCCAAATTAAAATCGCACCGCAACCAATCTGGCTCTGATACCACTTGTTGTGCGAAAGGTGCGGAAAAACAAAAATTACACAACCAAAGAACAATAAACACGATACGATTTACGTGGTTCGGCGAGAAACACCTACGTCCACGGGGAGGAGCTATCCACTATCATTGGTGGGGGAGAAAAAGAAGGGGCCAATACAATATTACAACCCACACAACTCCAAATCTCTCTCACAAAAAGAGAACCCTAACCCCTATATATTTATAGGAAAAATTATGGCAAACTCAAAAAAGACCAAAATAGCCCTCAAAACAACACACATGACTCGGAGGTGAGGCTACCATATGGCCGCAGCCGTCTGACCAGCTGTACCCACACAAGTAGAGAGGATTAAATAAGGATAAACATCCCCCCACCTCGAACGTGTGAGTTCTCTCTGACACCACTAATCTGTGGAAAACAAAAATATCTGCCAATAACAAAATTAACTTTCTTTAGAGTTGTGAATAGATAGACGTGGTTTGCGAACAACAACCGCTTATAAAATTGATTTAAAATTAGTGATTTGATTAATCTTATTAATTTTGTTTTATATATAAATGGGTGGTTCATTTTATAAATATCTGCCGATGAACACCGATCGGCCGGCCGCTGGCGAGCCCGCAGCCGGCTCTGCCGCTACTAGGAAGAAGATTACCTATATCTCAGCACTGTCGCCGCCGGCGGCTGTGCGCTCGCCAGGCACCGGCCGCCCGGGGTTCGTCGGCGGGCAGCCGGGCACCGGCCGTCCGGGGTTCGTCGGCGTGCCCGCCGACGAACCCCGGGCGGCCGGTGCCCGGCGAGCCCGCAGCCGGCGGCGGCGGCGCTGAGAACAGCTCGGTCGTTGGATGCAGGTGCTCGACGTTGCAAATGGACGGCTAATTTGGCACTATTCGCATCTTTGCAGGGCCGAATCATTCACATATGAATCTGTTGGATCCGGCGTTCCCTCACTTGACCCGCGATGTTTTGCTACTTATTTAAGAAATTAAGTAGCATCCTTTCCAAAAGTCCGGACTTTTGGAACAGTTGGTTATGCGCCTGATCCTACATTTGGTAGCAGAGGAGATCACAGGTTCAAGACCGGGGGAGGCGCTATTAAATCCTGATTTTTCCCTTCTACCTGTGTTGGTCCGGCGGGTCAGGCAACCGTGGACATGTGGTAACCCCACCTCTGTGTCGTGTGGTAACTCCACCTCTGAGCCGACGGGTTGTGCTAGACGCCGATGGGGAGGGGGGATTGTTGGGTCCGGCATTCCCTCACTTGACCCGTTTCGCGCTGCTACTTATTTAAGAAATTAAGTAGCACCCTTTCCAAAAGTCCGGGCTTTTGGAACAGTTGGGTATGCGCTTGATCCTACAGATTCTCCATATATATATATATATATATATATATATATATATATATATATATATATATATATATATATATATATATATATATATATATATATATATATATATATATATATATATATATATATATATATATATATAACAATATACATATCTTGAGTCACATCATACTTTAAGTTTTGACAATTGGATCTCATCAAATAAATCTTATCCTTACATGAGAGTGAGAGGGAGAGAGAATCGGAAAGAGATGACGGAAGGAAGAGGGGAAAGGGGCAGAGAGAGGGGGAGGAGAGAGATAGAGAAACAGAGAGAATATGAAGATAAAGATGGCGAGAAAATAATGTTTTTACGTTGAAACATAAATTTTTTGATAAAATAAAAATTGTAATATCAATTTATATTTTTACGGTCATTTTGAGTACTCATATGAATATATTGCGGGGGCTGCCCGCCTTGATGCAGGCGCAACACGCAACGACGTATCGAGCACGGGCGAAGCCCATGCGGAGACGGCCGAAGCCCGTGGGGAGGCAGGTGAAGCCCGCCTAGATGCAGCCGAAGGCCGCCCGAGAGCATCGAGCACGGACGTAGTTGTGCGAAGATGCTCGTATATAATAAAATAATAGACATATTTGGAAGCACACCAAAAGTTAGATCTGGACCTTTGGATGGAGATGATTCAAAGAATAGTCGTCAGATCCTTTGGACTTCCATTAGCCATTCCGGCATAAACCCAATCCCTTTGAATTCCGATTTCCCCGACTCCTCTTCCGCAAACAAAAGGTGTGGCCACTGCCTCCCTATGCCGCCGCTGGTGGTGCCCCGGCGGCCTGCCCGGTGCCCACCAGGGGGTTCGTCAGCCTCCGGCGAACCCGCAGGGGGTCGTTCGGTGGTCCTGCCGATTTACCGCCGGACAACCCCGACGGGTTTGCCGGGCCCCGATAAACCCGCTGGTGGGCTCCGGGCAGGCTGCGGGAGGGTCCACCGCCGCCGGCGGGGTGAACCTGTGAAGGCGCGGGGGGCTTAAGGGGGTATCAGTTTTTTTTATTTCTATTTTCTATTTTATAAATTAATAACTAATAAAATTAATATTTCTGTTTTAACAATACTAGCAAAACTGCCCGTGTCTTACAGAAAACTTACGTATTATAAGTCTTCTTATTTTTACTTTTATAAGTATTATTTAAAATTTTATTATTTATTTTATTTTACTTTTATATTGATTTATTTTAAAATTTATAAAAAAGTTAAATATATTTGTTTTATCAAATATTTATTTAATTGTAGATATATAGATATGAGTTTATATTAGTATAGTCTATATTCTATAATATGAGTTATAACTTTATCTATACTTAATAAGTTTGATTCGATTTTCCGTCACTTCTCTCCGTTACGCCGGTCTCGCCGTCTGCAGAGTCGCATCCGCGAGCCCGCCAGCCGACGCGTGCCCTGGTGTGTGTCTTCCGCGGAGGTGAGCTCCCGCCGCTGATTCCCCTCTCCCGCTCCCCATATGTACCCATCCCCCTTCCACCGCTTCCCCTTCCATTTCTATTTCTCCTCCCCACGCTGCTGCTCCCGATCTCAAACCCACATCCACTCTCACTATTGCTGCCGGTTCCGCATCGCGTCGCAGTGCTTCTGCCCCGCGCGATTCCGCCACCGCTGGTTCTGCCCTGCACCACTCCAGTTCCACTCCCACTGTTCTTTCCGCCTCCGCATCGGCTCTCACCGCTTCTGCACCGCCCGACTCCACTGCCCCTTCCACTGTTGCTGCCGGTTCTGCATCGCGTCGCAGCGCTTCTGCCCCGCGCTATTCAGCGACCGCTGGTTCTGCCCTGCACGACTCCAGTTCCACTCCCACTGTTCTGTCCGCCTCCGCATCGGCTCTCACCGCTTCTGCACCGCCCGACTCCACAGCCCCTTCCACTGCTGCTGTCGCCTGCACTGCTACGGTAACTCTCCCTGCCTCCTCCGCATTTTTCTTCAGTGTTCTTCTCCTGCCAGCTGTGGAATTTTACTTTTGTTTGCATGCCGTAGTTGGTAACACTGCCCTTACCGGTGTCGCACTGCCTCCCACCGTTGCTGCCCTCCCCGATTTCAACTCCACATCCGCTGTTGCTCCCGGCTCCACTGCTACGGTACCTGCCCCTGCCTCCTCTGCACTCTTAATTCCTTTTGCTCCAATTTATAAAACTATGATGCTCTTTCTTGCACGTATTGAAGGCTCACTGTTTGGCAGTCACATTTTCCTATTCTAGAAGTGAATGAATTGTTTCAAATACCCACTCTGCACATGCATTGTCGAACTTAGGTGTTCAAGATGAACAAACTTCTTGAAACTAACTGCTATGTGATAAGTTTTCATAGGTGATGTATTCGTGAAGTAACAGCACTCTCAATTCGTATGTATAAGACAATATTATCAAAAAATTACCACTCCGAGATAATTTGTACTCATAAATTGTGCATGCTCTACCTACGTCCGCACCCTCCTACGCACCTGAGGAAGCCGTTAGAGAAACGTACATGTACTCATAAATTAATTCTCTTTTGTTATGCATGTAGGGAAACTACTTTCTTTGTGCCATAGCTTGAAGGATGCTCAGTAACATTTCAAAAAAAAAAATCCACTTAAAAACATTGAAGCTTGCATGCACAGATTTCCCTATTAACTGTCTTATATACAGTCCATGTCTTCTCCAATAACTTGCTTTCATTATAGTTGTACTCTCATTGTTGCTCTTTGTTGCGTTTTGCGGGTTGCATGCTTTTGTAAAACTTATTACATCATCGATATCACTGAATTCATGTACATTTCTCATGGTGCCGACAGACCGCAACCCTTCTACGGCATGATGCTACTATGCTGTTTGACAACTCGCCTCCATGAAAGCAAGTTGCATTTGGCTGTAAATTAAGGATGCCTATTCTAAATATACCCATCTGTAATTGTTAATTGATTGTTAGATATGGTCAAATTCTTCATATATTGTTAGCTATGTCTACGGGTTTTTTTATTTCTGCCTGAAATGTATGTTGTACTCTCACTAATTCCTGTTAAATGTTATAATATTGAGACATTATTCTATATATTCGGCACCATTGACTCAAATAGTATAAATAAGAGAAAAACCTATTGGTGTGGATATTTTATTGTACTTTGAAGAGGTGCATGTCTATATTTTGATGCACTATCAATATAATTGTAGTTATTGAGTTTCTTTTCAAATTAAATATATTTTGTAAATAAAAATTAGACTAACTATCTCAATTTTATTTTATAAAAACTAATTGATGTTTAATTTAACAAAAGCATAGCACAAATTTTCAGTGTTGCGGCGCAAAAAAAAATCAAACTAACTACATGAAAGAAACATATCCCTTTTCCCGCAACATGTCTGCTGTCAATATACCCATATGTAATTGTTAAATGATTGTTAGATATGCCCAAATACTTCATATATTGTTACCTATGCGTATGTTTTTCCTTATTTCTGCTTGAAATGGATGTTGTACTCTCACTCATTCCTGTTAAAAGACACGAAAACACTGCAACTGTACAATATTTATTCTAATTTGTACCAACTATCACATTTTTAGTGATACTTATAACATGAATTACTCACTCTCCTTTTCTAATGTGATAACTGCGAAATGAGTGTCTACTGCTCGATTTGCTTATTTGCACTGCCTCCCCCCGTTGCTGCCCTGCCCGATTTCAGCTCAACTTCCGCTATTCCTCCCGCCTCCACTGCTACGGTAACTGTCCCTGCGTCCTCTGCACTATTAATTCCATTTGCTGCTTTTTTATTTCACTCTTACCAAAATTGAGCTTGCTTGCCTCATTAACTATATGAAAATACAATAATAATGCCTATTTTCACATTCATTCTGCTTCAAACTAATTTGCTTCATGCCAACCCAAAATGATTAAATACTTTTTTTCATGTTTTCATTAGCAAGTAGGCAGGCAATAATCTTACTCTTCAACAAGCTCAACACAATAAAAAAAAACTGTGTTCCTTCTGCTCTTCACAGCACTGTGTTCCTCTTCACTTTCATTTCCCTCTCGCGAGCATAGGAAATCGCCCTCTGTCGCTGAAACTTCGCAGCTGCTCCTGCCGTGAGGACCTTTATCTCCTTCTTCTTCCCGTTCAGCGAAAATGTGAAACCGTTCCTCACGCTTTGAAGTGTTTGCAGCTTCCTCTCTTAACGTCACGACGTCTGATAATATCTCCCTACTTCTTCCTCATAGCACGATTTTATTTAGGCGTCCACCTCCCTTGCATCGACCAATCACTTCTCTTCAAGCGACTTCAGCTATATTGCCAATCTACCATCCCTACTAAATAATTGCAGAACTTCTTCAACCCATCTTACTGCTGTTTGCATCAGGTGATTTTTGAAAGCAAGTTCCTACACTCATTTCCTCAGCTTCTGTAATTTATAATGATATCAGTTTGCGTTCACCGTGAACGACTTGCTTCACATTAGGTAAGCTGTTTATATGCTTTATTTGGATTCACTAAACATTTTGTATGAATGAATACATGTTCACAAAATGATCTTCACTTATACATTGTTCAACTCCTACATTCAATCATAAATAATCATAGTGTTTGGCAATATACGCATTTCAAAACTTTCTCCCCAACTTCCGTAAGCGTACTGTTTAATCAACTGCAGCCTGATGTCACTTCATCATATATAGATCAACTCTGAACAAGCCGCCTGTGCAAACTACTTATTCACCACACGTACAATATTTGTCCACAATAATATATGCTGCACATGTTGTTTTCCACCAATAAATGTTAACACACGTGTCATGCGCATTCCCTCAATGTATCAACGTGCATCAAACAGAATATTGATCATCTTACCATCAGTTGCATCGCTCGCTATTATGCACCTGTACGTTGCCTAAACAAATATCCCACTGTCCATCGTACAACTTCCACCACCTATGACGCGTAACACGTACCTCTATTTCGACACACTGTGCTTGACTACTACAGTCATGTCCTAACAGAGATGCATGACATAATTACTTACAATCCCCAAAATATCCTAAGCACATGCGCGCACTATCACAGTGTCAGTACTGTACACATTTTCGCTCAAATTTCTATTTTCTTTTGACAATGCTATGCTTTTATGTTACTTACTAAATATATATCAATTAAGGTTGTACTAAAATCTCTCCTCCACACCACCATGGACCCAGCTGAAGCACATCGTACTGCTCAACGAGCTGCTAATCGTGAACGTGCACGAACCAGGAGAGCCAGGATGACAGCAGAACAATGCGAACGAGAACGTGCTTCTAATCGTGAACGTCACAGATCTCGATGGTTACAATTAACAGAAGCACAAAAAGAACATCAACGAGCCATTTGGCGTACTGCCGCTCGAAACCGTGCTCAACGCCCGCATCTGCTTGAATCGCACACTGTTGAACTGTCACATGAAAATATTCATGCGCACTCAACTTCTACACCCCCATGTGCCTCAACTGTGCCTACATCAACAGCCAACAAAGACCCTGTCCAACTTACTGCTGCATCCCACATACAATCTCTAAACACAGTAATATCTACTCCATCTACTGTTGCCCACTGATACGTTTTAACAACCGTGTCCTCGTCATTCACTCATGCTACGCACCCACTTCACACTGGAGAATCATCATCTTCGCACAGATCTGTTATACCATTAAGTGAGAATGACCTCCCACAAAACTCTGTACAACCAACACATGTACCAGAAATGTTCGTCCGACAACCAGATGAACATTTACTACAACGTACGTACTTTGTAACAACAATACAATGTAAATGCTGTTTATACTTCGTTAATTTCATACATTAACACCTCCGTCATTTCTCATCTACATAGAAAGTTACGCATCACATGCGCCTCAAACTAACACCGAAAATGAGTCCAGCTCTGATGACAACACCACTGCTACAAATCATTGTTCCAGAAGCCATAATAGTGCCCGTATTTCAAATGTACGGTACCATATTACGTACTTACAACTACAACGACCAAAAGTATGTACTTACTGTCAGGCTAAATTGTTTGATGGTGAAACAACAACGATGTGCTGCAACAATGGAAGAGTCCGCATACAAACTCCACCATTCCCAGCTGAACTCTATACTTTATTTACCGGTGATTCTGCACAGAGCCGTCATTTCAGAAGATATATTCATTCGTACAATCATGTATTCTCTTTCACATCTATGGGTGTAAACTTAGACCCAACTTTGGCTGCTGATCAACACAGTGTTTACACTTTCCGAGCTCATGGAGCAATATATCATCGAATTGGCTCTCTTCTTCCTACTCCAAATACAAGACCAAGATATTTACAACTATACATATATGATACAGAACATGAAATTGATCATCGTTTACAGGAGAACTCGGAATTAGACCGCTCATTATTGCAAAAAATCAAAGCAATTTTAGATGCGTACAATCCATTTGTACTGATGTTCCGCCGACTGTCTGAGCGTGAAGACATTATCAACTGCAAATTAGTTATCAAAGAACGGCCAGCACGTGAACAACAATATATATTACCAACAGCCTCACAAGTTGCTGCTATAATTGTTGGAGCTGAAGATTATTTTGATTCAAACGAACGCAACATAACTGTTGAAACAACTGAAGGTCATATAGTTACCGTGCAAGAGTATACTGGTTTCTACGATCCTCTTCAATACCCGCTACTTCTCCCATATGGAACATATGATTGGATAGCTGAATATAAAGGATTAAATAATCTACGTGTTACCTGCTGCGACTACAATTCCTACGTACTACAGGTATACAATGTATTTTTTTTTACTATAATCCTTATAATTGTACATCAAATATATTTATGCTGAAATTCATATCACTATAGGATCGTGGTCCAGATTTATCATTACCGTTACACGGATGTCGCCTTCTACAACAATATGTTGTTGACAACTATATCAAAATAGAAACTCAAAAATTAAGATGGATTAAAAGAAATCAAAATTCGCTTCGTGCTGAACTCTATTGTGGGTTACAAGATTGCCTCAATGCTGGAGAACTTAGTGGAGGTATTACAAACTTTTAGTTACAATATATAATAATCTTATTTTCTATATTCATTATTTTACTAACATATAATATATTATTGTGACTCAGCAAATATTGGTCATCGTATGATTTTACCATCATCCTTTGTTGGAAGTCCGCGTGACATGTACCAACGTTATGAATACGCAATGGCTGTTGTTCAATAGTATGGTAGACCAGATATATTTTTAACGATGACATGCAATTCATCATGGCCAAAAATTACAGAATTGCTCTACTCTACACAAACTCCTCAAGATCGCCCTGATATAGTTAGTCGAATATTCAACGCTAAGTACACAAAATTAAAGCATGATCTTTTCCATCGGCATATTTTGGGGAAGACAATTAGTCATGTGCATGTAATTGAGTTTCAAAAAAGAGGTTTACCTCATGTTCATATGTTGATCATTTTTGATGCACGCGACAAAATGAATACTCCAGATGATTATGACCATATTGTTCGTGCTGAACTCCCTCATATTGAACATGAGCATAAACTATACAATGTCGTTGTACGACATATGATTCATGGTCCATGTGCACATGTAAATCCTCACGCACCATGCATGAAGCATGGTAGCTGCAAAAATGGTTACCCAAAAAATTTTGTTGAACATACAATACAAGGAGCTGACTCATACCCGATTTATCGTCGACGAAATAATGGACGTTCATTCCGTCTACGACGTGCTGCAGATTTTAATATTACCAACCAATGAGTTGTGCCGTACAATCCATATTTACTGTTAAAATATGACTGTCATATAAATGTTGAAATTTATAGTAGTATTAAAAGTATTAAATACTTATACAAATACATTCACAAAGGCGCTGACTGTGTTGAATTTCAAATCCATGATACTGCTGATCGGAATGAAATATCTCAATATGTAAACGGTCGATGGATATGTCCTCAAGAAGCATTCTGGAAAATATTCAAGTTCAATATGTACCAAACATATCCTTCGGTAATTCGTTTACAAATACATCTGTCAAACAAACATCAAGTTCAGTTTCGCAATACTGATGTACGACATATGATTCATGGTCCATGTGCACATGTAAATCCTCACGCACCATGCATGAAGCATGGTAGCTGCAAAAATGGTTACCCAAAAAATTTTGCTGAACATACAATACAAGGAGATGACTCATACCCGATTTATCGTCGACGAAATAATGGACGTTCATTCCGTCTACGACGTGCTGCAGATTTTAATATTACCAACCAATGGGTTGTGCCGTACAATCCATATTTGCTGTTAAAATATGACTGTCATATAAATGTTGAAATTTGTAGTAGTATTAAAAGTATTAAATACTTATACAAATACATTCACAAAGGCGCTGACTGTGTTGAATTTCAAATCCATGATACTGCTGATCAGAATGAAATATCTCAATATGTAAACGGTCGATGGATATGTCCTCAAGAAGCATTCTGGAAAATATTCAAGTTCAATATGTACCAAACATATCCTTCGGTAATTCGTTTACAAATACATCTGCCAAACAAACATCAAGTTTAGTTTCGCAATACTGATGTACTTACTACCATTCTTGCAAATGAGCGCAACTCCCGTACAATGTTAACTGAATTTTTCAGCATTAATGACAGTAACCAAGAGGAACACGACTACTTCTACACTGAATTTCCAAAACACTACACATGGAACTCAAGTTCAAGAACATGGCATAAACGAAGGCGCCGTCAAAAGGTTATTGCTCGAATGTACTTCGTACATCCTTCAGAAGGAGAAAGATTTTACCTGCGCATGCTTCTAAATCATATTCGAGCACCACGATCTTTCACACATTTGATGACAGTTGGTGCTACTACTCACCAAACATTTAAATCCGCGGCTGAACATTATGGTCTATTAGAACGAGACAACAGCCTACATAATTGTATGTTTGATGCTAAAGAGTTTCAGATGCCCGCAGCACTGCGTACTTTATTTACAACAATTTTGTTATTTTGCAATCCCACAGATGTTAGAGAACTATGGAATGCCAATTACAGAGCAATGATAGAAGATTTCCATACATTGTCATCTATCAGCGACATATACGTCCTCAACAAACTACTTCGTGAAATCGACAACATTCTTCAACAATACAACAAATCAATTACACAGTTTGATATCCCGAACATGTCTTCAACATTCGAAAATATTACAGACTTCTCCATCTTAATTGCAGATGAGCTATCAATGCCTATTTCAAGTACAGATCTTGCTTCAGTTTCATCATTAAATCACCGTCAAGCTTATATCTTCCATATTATTACTGAATGTGTTAAACAAGGCACTGGTGGTATTTTCTTCATTGATAGACCTTGTTGGCACTGGAAAAACCTTTCTATACAAAGCTATACTTGCCTACCTACGGAAAAATGGTCATATTATACTTGCCACTGCATCATCAGGCATTGCTGCAACTCTTCTTCTAGGAGGAAATACAACACATCTGAAATTCAAGATTCCTATTCCTATTGAACCAGGATCATACTGTAAATTCACTAAAACATCAGATATGCAACAACTTTTACATCACTGCTCCGCTATTTTGTGGGATGAGGCACCTATATCACACAAACATATTTTCGAAGTTGTTGACCGCTCATTACGAGATGTTCTAAACACAGATGTACCTTTTTGTAATAAAGTTCTAATCACGGGCGGCGATTTCGGTCAAATTCCACCAGTTGTAATCAACGGAACAATGTCGCAAATTATTAATGCCAGTATTGTTACATCGCCATTGTGGTTATCTGTGAAACTACTATCACTAACTGAAAATATGCATGCATGCAGTCAATGATCAACATTACTCAGAGTTTCTTCTTCAAATTGGAAATGGTACTGAATCCACAATGATGATATGATACGAATTCCTGATTCAATGATTATTCCCTGGGCTGATGATCATTCAGTCGACATACTTATCAGCATCATATTCTCTAATATGACATATATTACTGACTATAACTACTGGGAGAACAGAGCGCTATTGAGTCCACTAAATGAAGATGTTGCACATTTAAATGAGAAATGTCTGAATATCTTCCCTGGTATTGAGATAACATATTACTCTTTTGATTCTGTTGATGATGAAAACTGTAATTTATACCCGCCAGAATTTTTAAATAGCATCTCATCAAGTAATCTTCCACCCCACAAACTGTCTTTAAAGATAGGTGCCCTTATTATGCTTCTAAGAAATTTAAACCCACGTATTGGACTATGCAACGGTTCACAACTCATATGCTGACAATTTTCAAGAAATGTTATTGCAGCAGAAATTCTTACTGGTGAACATAAAGGTAAAACAGTTTTCCTGCCGCGGAGACCTTTAAAAAATACTGGAGATCAACATCTACCTTTTGAACTTACGAGGAAACAATTTCCAGTTCGATTAAGCTTCGCACTGACGATAAACAAATCTCAAGTACAGATAATCGAACATGTTGGCCTTTATCTACCAACTCCTGTTTTCACTCATGGTCAACTCTACGTTGCGCTATCAAGAGGAACTACTGCTGCAAACACAAAGTTATTAATTAAAGATAGTACTATACGTGGACTTCCTAGCACGTACACAAAAAACATTATTTACAAAGAAATACTATCAAAAGTGAACATACAGGTACATTATATTCTTTATAACTGCTTTCACATTTGGTATACAGTTCTATGATCATATCATGTTTACTAATTTCTTACTTTCATATTACTTGCACAGCCACCTCATTCGTGATCGTTCGCATCTACAACATTAAACATCTATTTCTTTTCTTCAAGGTACATTCAATAAACCCAAATCACATAATCCTTACATCTATGCTTTTCTTATATACTACAATTAGTATTATCACTCTAAAAAAAAAAACTTCGCACATAAAAATGTGTCATGTTACGTTAGCCATGTAAAATTACGTCCTACTTTATTAAATATAAAACACTCACATGTACTAAATCTACTTTCAAAGCTCACCCTTATATTATTTTATTACGTAGTTTTTTACATGTAATACTTTTACCTCTAATACTCAATGAACCCTATCATAAAACAATATTCTTTTTATATGATCACTCTATCAAATTCCAAAGACTCAATATTGTAAATCGTACTATTATTTACATTACCATATACATTTTCACATTTAAAGAGCACATTAACTATTTACTTACAACTAAAAAAACATGCATTATACATTACCAACTTCAATAATTACACATAGCAAAACCAATATGACTTTGACTATCTAAATCAACTCTGAAATTTGTATTCTTCTTCATTATAACAAAAACAGAGCATATCAATGCTTTTCACTCTAATAAACAACACATGTACAAACTGTTATGCACAACAGCATACATACTCATACTTGAATAATCATCACGTACCACAAAATACTAATAAAGTTAATTCAACATTTTCGACAATTACTTACATAAAAAAACAAAACAACATGATTGTCATTATTGTTTTAAAAACATTAATATTGAAATCATTTACTCTTACATTTGATAGCATGAATACATAACAATATCCATAAGACACCCACTATAAGCATATTTGTACGAATGATACAAAATCTACACACAAATTCTTTTGTTCACCCTACAGAAATTTCTATACTTGCTTGATGATATCGTCGCACTCAAATAACAATATTACCATCCCCCATTATATTAATTTTCTTTACTATGTCGTTTTTATTTTTTATAAGATTATTTCTCAAAGTTTAACAACATGTAAAAAATATTTTCATGCTTTAAAATTTTATAAATAAAACAACGGTAGTGTTTGCGTTTACGAAATGTACGTATATGTTTTAATAATAGAAATTAGTAACATATTAAGTACAAAAATAATAATTTCTGTTGCTGTTATTACTTCTACAACAAAATGCACTGAATCTTTTACTTTAATATACACCGTGTTTTTAGCTGAAAAAATATCAACAAAAATATTCGCACGTTCATATAATTATGATTACATACCCACAGTCATACCTGTACCGACCACAATACTCAATATACTTATTGAAATGAACAGAAATACCTCTAATCAATATTAGCCGAACCTCAACTGCACATTTATATTTACACTATTGTACATTTCATTACTTAATTATTTTCCACTAAAACTCAACATATCATTTTTTTAACTCTTTCTAATACTGCATTTTCTCTATTACCATTAAAAAAATTTCTCTATTTACAATCATTATTTATTCTCATCTCAACCTGCCCTTTGTCATTTGATACAGTACATACACATATATTCATAATGTCTGAATACAACTCCTCAGCAACCGTGACGCAAGAAAATACTATGTCATCCACAATTGAGTATGTTGACTCTTACAACAATGTCCCAGCAAATATGCGAGATTACTATTACTTCGTTGTATTACTCAGCAACCTTCCTCATGTTGCAACCACAGATTTATTACAATCGCTCTTCCAAAATCTTCCAGGCTTCCTACACGCCAGCGTAAGTAATCTTACTGAAAATTGGACTACAAATTATGACACCATTTTAAAAAAATGAAACCATATTACACATTTATTAATGCAGGTCGACATCAACACATCAGACAATCAAACTGCGACAGCAGAACTAATCTTTACAGATGAAGTGTCGATGCATGCTGCTGCGAACGTGATAAACGGATAGATAATTGATGGAAGAGCAATAGCAACCGAAAAACTACGACTATTTGATATTAAACAAGAATATTATCAGCAACGTAAAAACTCAAGCTCATGAATAGAAAAACTACATATAAATACTCTGTATAGAATTTCCCTGTTCTCACTTCTACTGAATCTATACATCACATAGAACATTACTGAGATATTATGCTCCTATGCATTGTACTACTGTGTCATTTACCTATTGTCTACTATCATTTACTCTGTGACGTACTGTGTATATCACTGTTAACATATCGTTAATAAAAATGTTTATCAACGATATGCATATTATCTCACTATTGAATCAACACATTGTAATGAATGTACTATTCTCTTTATTGATGACCTTATTAACAATGTTAAAACATTTTTACATCATTACTCGCATGCAACTGTACAAAACAATTGTCATATAATTACATCTACAAATTCATCAAAATTTGTCTTTTTCCATCATAACTCACAAAACCAAACAATTAAAGAACTAATAACCTACGTACCTGCTCATCTTTTTACTCGCATCCAACTATATACAACTCTATCAAAAAAATACATTCATCAACTACTACACTACTAATTAAAAAAAGTCATTATTTGCTCACAGAGCTATATACACAAATAATTAATGGAAGACCAATAGCAACCGAAGAATTACGACTATTTGATATTAAACCAGAATATTATCATCAACGTATAAACTAAAGCTCATGAATAGAAAAAGTACATATAAATACTCTGTAGAGAATTTCACCGCTCTCACCTCTACTGAATCTATACATCACATAGAACATTACTGAGATATTATGCTCCTATGCATTCTACTACTGTGTCATTTACCTATTATCTACTATCATTTACTCTGCGACGTACTGTACATATCACTGTTAACATATCGTCAATAAAAGTGTTTATCAACGATATGCATATTATTTCACTATTGAATCAACACATTGTAATGAATGTAATATTCTCTTTATTGATGACCTTATTAACAATGTTAAAACATTTTTACATCATTACTCGCACGCAACTGTACAAAAAATTGTCATATGCTTACATCTACAAATTCATCAAAATTTGCATTCAATCTTCTTCCATATCACACGAATATACATTTACACTTCAAGATTCACATACACCTGTAAACTACATTACTCTATAATTCTAAAAATTATCTGATATGCACACACTATTTTAGCAATGCTCGACAATCATTTAAAACAAATCTCCAAGAACACATCGACATACACTAACACCCAATAACTCACAAAACCAAACAATTAAAGAAATAAGTACCTACGTACCCGCTCATCTTTCTACTCGCATCCAACTATATATAACTCTATCAAAAAAAATGCATTCATCAACTACGACACTACTAATTAAAAAAACTCCTTATTTGCTCACAAATCTATATACAAAAAAATATTATTTTCAAAGAACTTTTCATGCAACTACACATGCAAGTACATTGCATACTATCACATACAATTCATTTTACTACATACAATCAGTATAATTTTACTGTACAATTGACATGTTCTCTCACAAAACAATTAAAATGTGTATTAATGAATAATGTCACACGGCATACGAAACATCAATACATCAAATTTCACCACCACAAAAATCAATTCTGCCAATCCACCTTCCCAACTAAATACTCTGATAAAAAAAAATATCCTCTCTTCTTATCGTACTCTAATTAATCTTCTTTATTTACTCATTACATAACAAAAGCACGTTTTAGCTATACATTATAAAATACACATTCATTTCACAGACATTGTTTATGGCTTTATGAATATCAACAATATGCAGATGGAAAACAACAATTCATCAGATCCGCGTCTACAATTACATAATCAGTCAGCCACACAACCCGGTAAGTTATTATTACTATTCAGATATATATATTTTACTAACACAAGTATTTCAACCTAATATTATAAACTGTGCTTTACAGATACTCCTATCAACAACAACAATTCATCAGACTCTGATGACAATTACTATGATGAGCTTTACCCGCCAACCACCACACGATGGTCAGATCTTCCACGAACTGAAATTCCTGGTTTTCGACTACGTATACCAGCTGTACCACCAGGTCTAACACCACAGGAAGAGTGGAACTATGTATTTACAATGATTAGAAGGTAACACGTAATAAATAATTTCCATTACATAACAAACAGTACTACCATCACTCGATCAACATTTCTTACTATCTAATATCACTGTACATTTTCCAATATTACAGAATCTTCGAAGGCCACTAAAGAGAATCTTTGACCAAGCAGTAGTATTACTACTAAGATCTTCCAACTATAAATGCACCTACCAGTTACTATGGTTACAGAATCATCAACTCTCAGCAATCTCCAACTACAAACCATCAACTGTGCACCCTTCACAGTTTTATTTGTTCTACGAAGTTATAATACCCAAAAGTTATAATGTTTTTGTGTGAATTTTATTTCTCCCCTCCTCTCTTTCCATATGTACTCAATGTTAACACTTATGATACAATTCCAACATGCTCATACAAATATGTTGCGTTGTTATTTTACAACAAAATACATGATGTAATAATATTATATTTTATAGATCTCTCACCATCAACACTCAATTCATAATGATAAATATCACAATATGAATATTCATTATTGAATATGAGTTCTACAATAATCAACATAGCTTTTATTTATACACTTCAATTAAGCATTTAAAACTCTCGATATTTATTACAACTTATTAAAGTGCAAATGAATCAATGTATAAATGCACAAAATCAAATTACACACGAAACACAATGCCGCCATGTCCAAGCTAAACCCGTCAAAAGCAACCAAAACCCGTCAAAGGATGTCAACGCCATAAGATGAACAACACATGTTAACCACCCTTCCACCTCTCTATGCTCAAAAACTTTACACATATATACACACCACGTCGCACAAATTCACTATTACAACACTGACCAAATGAATGACATCAAATCAAAGCCCGCTTCTTTACGCCCGAAAGCCGCCCGGAGGATCAAACACAAGCAAAACCTGCATACAACCAAACAAACCCCGTGTGCAGGCAGGCGAAGCCCGCCTGATGCGGCCGAAGGCCGCCTAAAAGCATCGAGCACGGGCGTAGCCCGTGCGAAGATGCTCGTATATAAAATAAAACATATATAATTTATGTCTTAATGTATTTGTTTAAAAAATATTTATTTATTTATTTATCTCATCATCATCATCCCTCATTAATTTATCTTAATGTCAATGTCAAAAGTCCACGGTTGAGTACCACCGCTGCTGCGTATTTCTGCGGCCGCCACCTCCCTTCATGACTTCAACAACACTATAGCAGACGCCAATGACGTGTCTTTCTGTCGCGACCGCCGTTCTCCGCCACTGTAACGGGAAGAAACACAGGACACGTGGCCAGCATCCAGGGCGTACACATGACAACACATCCAGCGGGGAGGAGTCGGCCAGACCAGCAATCCGTTTGTAGTCAGGCAAACGTTTGAGAAGAGTACAGCTGGCAGGCAGCCAGTAATATCAAATTAATGTAACGGCTAGTAATGATAAGCCGAGTATATATATAGTTCAGTCTGGCTATGTAAAGAGATTAGAGAAAAGATAATGAAGTTTAGTAATTATTTCGTTTTGCTAGGATGATTTAGAATTTCTCTCTTTGCTCGCCGGTTATCGCGGCCGGCCAGCTTATATTGGTGCTCTCGTTGAACCTTCCACCGTTCCGGCCATGGCGGCACCTGATCCTCCAAATACAACAAGATCGAAAGCCCTCGCCAATACACAGCGAGAACACTCCAGGAACTGGACTCACGCATAACTTATTTGGCATCTCAACATAACTCTTTCCAACAAGAGAACAAATTTCACCCGTCTAGAGGGGGAGATGCTCAAGATCAACAAAGAAATCCAACGGGCCTCACAACAAGCAAGCTCGGATTTCAAGGCATTTCACCGCGAAATTACCTTCTTGCTTAAACCATCAACTTCCTCAGCAAAGGAGGCTGGGCACTCGTCATCCGGCTCTCAGAATGATAATCTCATCGCGTACACCTATTCATCGGCGGGTCAATCGGGACCGCCGACATCTCCAACTCTTTCACCAACAAATGATATTATACGTGTCGGGCAACCCTTCCACAACCTCAGGTGCACGCCACCGGTCAAGTCACCTCATCATCGACCCAAGTGCCTCAACTCCAACCACCGACAAATCTATTGGGGCAAATCTTCCACAGGTCGCCACGAAATAGCCCAAGAACGGGATACTGGCTACCAAACGCCGTTCCAGAACCATCAATAGCAGATATGTTGCCGCTCCAGCACCCACAGTGGACTCAAAACCAAGCAAATGGAGCACACTTTTTATTGTTCAACGGATGTTTGCAGAATAAGTCTTATTTTCAACAAACGCTACCACAGCAGGTCAATCCCAGCTCAGAAGGTATGATGAGGTCATTTTTAATGACACTAGGATCGCAAGGTACACATATAAACCAACCATTCGTTAGTCAAGATCCGGTATAATTTTCTTTTCTCCGATTCAGTTCTGGGGATCCCGTTGATTGGATCTCCAAGGCTGAGGCCTATTTTCATTATTATAATATTGCTTATAACAATTGTATGACTATAGTTGCTATTCACTTAGACCCCCTGACTGCCCGTTGGCAGCAATCGCTACACCCAGACAATACTTATTATAATCATGCAGATTTTAAAATAGCTTTAATTCACCGATTTGGTCCATCTTTATTTGACAATCCCATGGGTAAACTATTGCAACTTAAATGTTTAACACAAGTAAACTCCATCTTACACAATAAGGATCAATTCGAAACTATTGCAACACAAATTTCAGGACTACTACCCAACTAGCTATAATCTATGTTTATTGCCAGGTTAAAACCACGTTTCCGTCATTTCGTTATCACACAACCACAAACCTTGGACGAAGCTTTCGTATTAGCAAAATTGATAGAGGAAGATGACCATGACAAACTACCACAATAAAAACTACCTACGCCAACGTATTTTAAACCAACTGACCTCAACCCGATAAATAAATCAGGTCCATACCAGAAGCGTTTGTCTCCAGCAGAACTAAAATTTAAAAGAGAATAGGATTTATGTTATACTTGACATGAAAAATACATGCCCGACCATCTATGCAAAAACAAAATTTCTTGCTTATACTTTGACGATAACAATTCTGACGTACCAGAACACACCATCCAAACCAACGACGACGGTCAAATAGATTGTCCTGAAGCAGCAGTTTGCTTTAATGCCATGATGAGCACCTTTTTTGGGAAAGTCAATTCGATTCATCGCCTGATTACATGACACCCCACTACACATTAGCAGACAGTGGAAGCATGACAAACTTCATATTCACACGAATGGCCAAATATTTACGTGTTCCAATAACAGCTATCCGACCATTTAAAGTCCGTGTTGGAAATGGAGCCACATTAGACTAAGGCATTTTCCTTAATGCTGACCTTAGAATACGACCACATTTCAAACCAATTTTTTCGTCATAGATTTATTTGGGTTAGATGCTATATTAGGCATGATTTGGCTAGAATCCCTAGGGCCCGTAACAATCAATTATACACATAAACAAATGACTTTCTTACCGGTTACCCCAAGTCAAATATCAAAACTAGTACACCAACATGCCATCACATCTTCATTTTTATGTCTACTTAGTATACAAACACCTTCAACTTAAATGACTACCATCCAGTGACACGCCGAAACCAACAAACACGGCCATTACTGCACTATTAAGCCAATTTGCCGATATTTTTCAACTCCCATCCCAATTACCACCAACATGAAACCATGATCATATACCTTTGACACCTTCCAACACTATAGTACATGTTAAACCATATTGATATCCACAATTACCAAAAGGATGACATTGAAAAATTGGTTAAGGATATGTTGGACTAAGTTCATTTGGCCCAGTTCGTCGCCATTTATCTCTCGTCCTTTTAACCAAGAAAAAGGACGCTAAATACAAAAATAATATTGTGTTGACTACAGGGCACTAAATACAACAATAGTTAGGAATGCTTTTCCAATGCCCACCGTGGATGAGTTATTAGATGAACTCCATGGGGCTACCATATTTTCAAAATTAAATTTATAGTCAAGATATCACCAAATACGGATGACTCCTGCTAATACACAACAGCTTTTCCCACCCATTCTGAAGTCTACGAATTACGGGTATTGCCCTTTGGCCTTACCAACACCCCAATGACTTTTCAAAACTTAATGAATGATTTATTCTAAGCCTCCCTACGCAAGTTCGTTGTTATCTTTTTCGATGACATTTTAATATATAGTTCCTCTCCAGACAACCATTTGGTTCAGTTAGATGTCTTTTTTAAAATCTTAAGAACTAGCAAACTGTATGTTAAACAATCTATGTGTATTTTGCAGTACACGAAATCAAATTTCTGGGACACCAAATATCACAACTAGGAGTCCAACCTCATCTAGATAAAATAAACACAATACTTCATTGGCCAAGACCTAAGACACTTAAACAATTACGGTCATTTTTAGGATTGGCGGGATATTATAGACGCTTTATTAGAAATTATGCTACAATAGCAGGACAGTTAACATACGTACTTATAAGGGACGAGATTCATTGGACTGAGTGAGCAACCCAATCATTTGAGACTTTAAAATAGTCATTGGCCACAACCCCAATTCTACAGCTACGTGATTTTTCAGTACCTTTTGTATTGGAAACATATGCATCAGGGTGCAGAATTGGAGGGGTCCTTTCTCAATATGGACACCCATTAGCATATTTTAGCAAAAAAATAACTCACAAAGAACAATTTAAATCAACATATGATCCTGAATTGCTAGCAGTATC
This sequence comes from Platanthera guangdongensis, assembly GCA_039583875.1. Lineage (NCBI taxonomy): Eukaryota > Viridiplantae > Streptophyta > Magnoliopsida > Asparagales > Orchidaceae > Platanthera > Platanthera guangdongensis. The sequence continues at coordinate 200,917,549 of CM077153.1, forward strand.
ATTGGCCTTAGATAAATGGCGTCCATATCTCTCAGGGGCACCTTTCAAAATCAAAACCGACCATCAGACACTACATTATTTGGTAAAACAAATCCTAACTACACCACAACAAAAATTTGTCCAAAATTTTAGGTTTTGATTTCTCAATAGAATATAAACCAGAAAAACACAATGAAGCGGCAGACGCGTTATCACGACTACCCGAAGGTGACGCCACCTTTTTGAATACACTAAATTGTTCTCTCAAACAAAACCATACGTTTGATAATTTGGAAGCCTCGTATATCAACGATGATATGGTCCAGAATATAATAGCTACTTTAGCTTCACACCCAACTAGAATCCCACAATGGACACAACACTGTAACACGTTTTATAAAAATAGGTTGTATATTCCAACGGGTCAATTAAGGAATGACATAATTTCCGAGGCTCATAATTCTCGATACAGTGGTCACTCTGGCATTACTCCAACCCTATACCGTTTAAAAACTTCTTTTTACTGGCCTAATATGCTTAGTGATATACAAGGTTTTATCAAAACCTGCAATCTATGTCAGAAAGCGAAAACGATGACCACGGGATCTCTAGGGCTATTACACCCCCTGCCTATACCATCAAAAGTTTGGGCTCATATCACAATGGATTTCATCACACACTTACCATCACCAGAGTCCTACATAAACATTCTAGTGGTTGTTGATAGATTAACAAAAGTAGCACATTTCACACTCGTTCGCTCCCTCACTGGGACAGTAGTAGCACGTGCCTTCGGGGAGGCGGTCGGAAAATTGCATGGCTTTCCAGCCTCCATCATTTCCAACCACAACCCAGTATTCCTTTCAAAATTTTGGAAGGAATTGTTCACCCAGCAAGGTACAAAACGGAGCTACAGTTCCGCCTACCATCCGCAAACGGATGGAAAGACGGAACGCGTCAACTGTAGCTTGAACAAATATATATGGTTGTTCGCCCATGACAACCTTAAAATTGGACCAAGATGCACAGTTGGGCGGAATACTATTATAACACAACATACCACACTTCCACATGCATGACTACTTTTGAAGTAATGTACGGGCGGCCACCACCTGCAATCGTTCAGCACTATCAGAGTCCAAGCACACATTACAAGCAATTCACGTAGAATTACACGATCGAAAGAAATTACTTAAACAACTACAAATAAATCTAATCAAGGCTCAACAACGAATGAAGCAGTTCGCTGATAGATCACACCGAGATGCTGAATTTGACGTAGGAAATCTTGTATTGATCAAGCTCCAGCCATACAAGCAGTTAACCCTGCACCAAACACAAAATGCTCGTTTCAGCTTAAAATATTATGGGCCGTTCCCAATTATAAAAAAATAACCCAGTAGCATATAAATTGTTACTTCCACAGGACTGTCGATTACACCAAGTTTTTCATATCTCAGTTTTAAAAAAAATACTACCAAGCAACTACGGATATAATACACATCATTTACCTCCTACCATAAAAACAATCAACCTTGTTAAATATTGTATTATTATTGTATTTAATAGTGCATTTATTGTCCTTCTCTTTTAGTCTCACATTGTCTAGATGAGCTCTCTCCCCTTGCTCTTCTCCTATATATGTAAGACCTATTTGGTCCCTTGATAATAATAATACAAATACAGTTACATTTCTAACATGGTATCAGAGCAGGTTTAATTTTTCGCGCTCGCCTCTTTGCTCGCGCCTCTGCCCTGCTCGCCCAACTCAGTTCGCCACCCTCAGTCCGCCACCATCCCACATCCTCCAGTTCGCAACCCCGCCCAGCTCAGTCCGCCCCACTGCCGCCGACCTCGCTCGGTCCGTCAACCTCCAGCAACCTCCTCCAGTCCGCCTCACCGCCCAGCTCAGTCCGCCCACCTCCAGCTCAGTCCAGCCGACCTCGCTCAGTCCGCCTGTCCGCTTCCTCTCCTTCTCCAGTCCGCCTACTCCCGCACCCTCCTCCAGTTCGCTGCACTCCTGTCCGCTTCCTCTCCTTCTCCGTCCGCCAACCCAGTCTGCACTCTCCGTCCGCCAAACCCAGTCCGCACCCTCCTCGCCCAGCTCGCCAAAACCAGTCCGCACCCTCCTCCACCCTCAGTCCGCCCACCTCCAGCTCAGTCCAGCCGACCTCGCTCAGTCCGCCTGTCCGCTTCCTCTCCTTCTCCAGTCAGCCGAATCCCGCACCCTCCAGTTCGCCGCACTCCTCTCCGCTTCCTCTCCTTCTCCGTCCGCCAAAGCCAGTCCGCACTCTCCGTCCGCCAAACCCCGTCCGCACCCTCCAAGCCCAGCTCGCCACACCCAGTCCGCACCCTTCTCCACCCTCAGTCCGCACCCTCCTCGCCCAGCTCGCCCCATTCCAACTCCCTACAGGTTCCCCGCTCCCTTGCGACTCCATGGCTGCCCCTCTGATCTCGCCACCACTGAAGGCCACGTCCTTCCAGCTCGACGGCGCTAGCGACTGGCCTGATTGGGCCCTTACCGTTGAGGCCGCTCTCTCCTCCCGTGATCTTTCGGATCACATCATCGGTGCGCCTCCTGCCCCTGCCGCCAAGCCCTCCACCGCAACCAGCTCCGACGCAACTACTGTCGCCGCCACCTCTACAGATGTTCTCACTCTTTGGCAACGACACGATCAAGCAATCTGGGCTTACCTCCTGGAATCTGTTGCTCGGCCGCTCCTCACGTCTATCGGTCGCCTTCCTTCCGCCCGTGCCATGTGGGAATATCTCCGCGATCGCTTCGTTCCCCGTGGAGGAGCTCGGTGTCACCGTCTTATCTGCGATTCCCAGTCTGCCCGCCAAGACGGACGCTCCATTCAGGACTTCTACACTATGATGAGTGCCTACTGGCACGAACTGGATTCCATGATTCCCTTACCCTGCGGTTGTCCTCGCTCTTTGGAATTTCAGCACCACCTCTACGAGGGTCATCTTCATCAGTTTCTTGCTGCTCTGCGTCCTGAGTTTTCTCTTCTTCTCGCTCAGCTCCTTCACCGGGTCCCCCTTCCTACTCTGGATGACGCCCTGATTGCTCTGCTCGATGAAGAGACTCGTCTCCGACCTCCCGTGGCCCTCCAGCCCCCTTTCCCGCTTGATACTGCTTTTGCAGTTCCTCCGCGTCACAGTATTGTTACTGTAACTACTGCAAGAAGGTGGGGCATATGAAGTCTGCTTGCCCCACTCGTCCCCCTCGATCTGATGAGCACCGAACTTCTGACCATCGCTGTGACGGCCGTGGTCGGGGCCGAGGTCGTGGTCCCGGCTCTCACCCCACTGCTGTTGCTGCTACCGATCCTCTGCAACAGTTAGAGGAGCTGATACTCCGGTCACCCTTATTTCAATCTGCCTCCTCTGCCAGCTCCTCTGCGGAACACAGTCTCTCAGCTGCTTCTGGTACTACTGCTGCTGCTCGAATTCCTCTGCATGCACCTTGGTATTTCGACTCTGGGGCCTCCTGCCACCTCACCTCCGACTCCCGCATCCTCACCAACTGCACCTCCTCCACCCTTCCCTTCAGGTCACCACTGCCGATGGGGGATCTCTTCCTATTCTGTGATCTGGCCCCATCACCCCGACCTCTGCCCCTCCTGGACGCCTTACTCTCTCAAACGTCCACCATGCCCCTCGGCTACATATGAACCTCATTTCTGTCAGCTCCCTCTGTGATCTCGGTCTAACGGTTTTATTCTCTTCTTCTGATTGTGTTGTGTAGGATTCACGGACAGCTCAGAGGATTGGACGGGGCCGTAGGACTGGTGGCCTGTATCAGATGGAGTATCTTCATATTCTCCACCCACCCACCTCAGTTTCGGCCCTCTCTGTTATCTCTGATGCCGACTTGTGGCACAGACGTTTAGGACATCTGTCTACTGATCGCCTCCGAAGTGTTATCCGCTCTGGAGCTTTGGGTCGTGTCTCCCCTTCCCCCCTTTTTGTTTGTACCGGCTGTCGCTTGTCAAAGAACCTTGCTCTACCATTTACTAGTAGTGCTTCTCAAACGACAGCCCCTTTTGATTTAGTTCACTCTGATATTTAGGGCCCAGCGCCACTTGCTTCACATTCTGGGTATCTTTATTATGTTAGTTTTATTGATGATTTTTCCCATTATGCTTGAGTTTATCTCCTTCGAAATCGTTCTGACATACCCGACGTGTGTCGCACGTTCACCGCTTTGCTTCACACTCAGTTTGCGCGTCGCATTAAGATCTTTCGATCTGACTGTGCTCCAGAATTTCTCTCCTCCACCATGCGCGATATCCTCCGCTCGCATGGCACCCTCCACCAACAATCTTGCCCACACAACCATGAACAAAATGGGGTTGCGGAACGAAAACATTGTCACATCATCGAAACAGCTCGTGCTCTCCTCATCTCTGCCTCAGCTCCTCACTCCTTCTGGGCCGAAGCCGTTCTCACAGCTGTTCACCTCATCAACATCACTCCTTCCACGACCATCTCTGGCGTAACTCCTTATGAACGCCTTCATTCCCGCCCACCGACATATGCCTCTCTGCGCACGTTTGGGTGCACCTGCTTCGTTCTCCTTCCCGCTCCTGAACGTCACAAACTCTCAGCTCGCTCAACTCGTTGTGTTCACCTAGACCTTAGCCACCACCACAAAGGCTATCGTTGTTACGATCCGGTGACTCGTCGCGTTCGCATTTCTCGTCATGTCTCCTTCGTCGAACATGAAATGTTCTTCTCTTCCACACCCCCACCCCTCACCTCCCCACCCTCCATTGCTCCACCACTTTCTCTTCTGCTACTTCCTTCTATTCCAACTCGCCCCAGGACTCCACTTCCCGATCCTACACTCTCCCCACCTCGTCCTCTGCCCGAGGTCCCTCCTTCCCACTCCGCTCCTCCTCCGGCGCCCACAGCCCCTCCTCCTGCTACTACTTCTAATACGGCTCTGTCTGACGCTCCGTCCGCCCCAGGAACCGTGGCTCCTGCTCCTCCTCAACGTAACCCTGCTCGCCATCGCCATCCACCTGCCCGCTACGACCCAACTTCTGCCTGCTCAACCCCTTCTACTCTCACCACGGTTACCTCTTATTCCCCTGCTTTCCAGGCCTTCCTCACCGCTCTCCACGCACACCGGGAGCCCCAGTCATACCAAGAGACAGTTGGAAAATTCGAATGACAACAAGCCATGGCGCTTGAACTTCAAACCTTTCGCAGGACTCACACTTGGGATCTTGTTCCTTGTCCTCCTGGTGTTACTTCTATCAGCTGCAAATGGATTTTCAAAGTTAAGACTCGTCCGGACGGTTCTATTGAGCGCCATAAAGCCCGCTTAGTTGCTCGCGGGTTTTCACAGGAGCATGGCATCGACTATGACAAAACATTTGCACCGGTTGCCCGGATGAAAACCGTTCGCACCTTACTTGCGGTCGCAGCTGTCCGAAACTGACCCTCCATCAAATGGATGTAACCAATGCATTTCTCCATGGCGATCTCACTGAAGTTGTATACATGGCACCTCCCCCGGGTCTCTCCGCTCCCCCTGGCCATGTCTGCCACCTCCGTCGGGTCATCTATGATCTCAAACAGGCTCCTCGTGCCTGTTTTGAGCGCTTCCGCACAGCACTTCTAAAGGCTGGTTTTATTGAACGACAGACTAATCATGCCTTGTTTACACGCACCTCCGCTCAGGGTTGCGCCATCTTGCTCTTGTATGTGGATGACATGATTATCACCGGGGATGACCACGTCACCATTGTCTCTCTTCAGAGACACCTACGCAGTCAGTTCGAGATGAATGACATGAGACCCCTTCGCTACTTCCTTGGGTTAGAGATTTCCCGCTCCAAACGCGGGATTCTGGTCTCTCAGCAAAAATACATCTCGGAAATTCTCTCCGTGGCCGCTCTCACTGACAACCGCACTGCTGACACCCCCATTGAGCTCAATCTGAAACTCCTTCCAACAGATGGGGAACCGCTGTCCGATGTCTCCCGCTATCGGCGCCTTGTCGGGATGCTAGTCTATCTCACTATGACTAGACCGGACATTGCTTACGCTGTTAGCTTCGTCAGTCAATTTGTTCAAGCTCCTCGCTCAGCTCACTATGCTGCGGTCCTACGAATACTCCGCTATCTTCGCACATCTGTCAGTCGCTCGTTATTTCTCTCTGCCACTTCGTCACTCACCCTCCGAGCATTTTCGGATGCTGACTGGGCGGGGGAGCTGCAACTCGTCGCTCCACTACTGGATTCTGCATTTTCCTGGGCGACTCTCTGATCTCCTGGCGTAGTAAGAAACAGGAATCCATTGCGCGCTCCAGCACGGAGGCTGAGTATGGTGCCATGGCTTCTACCATTGCTGAAATAGTTTGGCTCCGTCGACATCTTCGTGATCTTGGTGTGCAAATAACAGGACTCACTCCCTTATTCTGTGACAATCGAAGCGTCATTCAAATTGCCTCCAATTCAGTGTTCCATGAACGAACAAAACACATTAAGATCGATTGTCACTTTACTGGTCAGGAATTTCTCGTCAACACTATTTCTCTACCGTTCATTGCCACTGAAGAACAAGTTGCAGACTTCCTCACTAAGTCTCTCACAACTGCAAGATTCCGTTATCTTATTAGCAAACTCTCGGTTCATGAACCACCGTGAGTTTGAGAGGGCGTGTTAAATATTGTATTATTATTGTATTTAATAGTGCATTTATTGTCCTTCTCTTTTAGTCCCACATTGTCTAGATGGGCTCTCTCCCCTTGCTCTTCTCCTATATATGTAAGACCTATTTGGTCCCTTGATAATAATAATACAAATACAGTTACATTTCTAACAAACATGTTCACAACATCCTCGCAATGGATCAACAATAAACAGATCCACAAAGCCCTAATCCAGTGGCATGGGCTCCAATCAGAAGACAGTTCATGGGAAGACAGTTCGACTCTACCCCCACATGTACGCGCTCGGTTACGTCTTTCCCTAGATTCTAATACCCCTTTTTTGAAGGACTCAGCCAACCCCTCTACCGAACGAGTACAACGCACCCGGTTAATAGGGACGAAGAGCAGAAAACAACACAAACATGACGAAGGAGATGCAGAAGGGGATAAAAATGAACGTGATGAAGGAGATGAAGACTTGTCTGAGGACAGAACAGTGGCAGCCCCTCCTTCTCTATGGCCCTCCGCATCCACATCTACAGCAAAGCCAGTGGCATCAGGGCCAAAACGATCTTTGCGTCTACGCCGACGAGTAACTACATGGTGGCCTTGGAAGGAGAATATTCCACGACGACGCCGCTCCACTCGCCGACGGGGACACAGTGGCACTGCAACCAGCACAAAGGAAAAACATGGCGACTTAGTATCGTTTTTCCCAAAACAACGAGGACGTTGTTATTTCAAGCCGGGCAGTGATGTAACAGGAAGAAACACAGGACACTTGGCCAGCATCCATAGCGTACACCGGACAACACATCCAGCGGGGAGGAGTACGCCAGTCAGTAATCCGAGTGAAGTCAGACAAACGTTTGAGAAGAGGACAGCTGGCAGGCAGCCAGTAATATAAAATTCATGTAACGGCTAGTAATGATAAGACGAGTATATATATAGTTCAGTCTGATTATGTAAAGAGATTAGAGAAAAGATAATGAAGTTTAGTTATTATTTCGTTTTACTAGGATGATTTAGAATTTCTCTCCCTGCTCGCCGGTTATCGCCGACGGCCAGCTTACAGCCACCGTCACTGCTTCCCAGCCAAACCCACCTCCACCGCCACCTCCCTTCAGGGCATCCACGACTCTATAACATCAACGGATGGCTGGGCTTGGAAGAAGTCGCCGGAAGCATTGGGGGAGGCAGCATCAGTCGCACCCTCGTTTATGGTGGCCTCAGGAGCACCCGCATTCATGGTGGCCTTGGAAGCACCTCCGTCCTGCAGGACCGCCTCAGGCCTGCCCCCGTCGGGGACGCCAATATCCAGAAACCCTGTCGGTGGGGTCCAGTCAGGCCACTGCCAGCTCCGCCGTCGGCCGTGGTCTCCGCCACGAGTAATTTTTTTAAAGAACAGACAGGCAGCAATAGCAAAGATGGGTAAAACTGAAATTCCAAATGTAATCGACAGGTTACTGTAGTGTAGATATATATTTTTGTTTATGTTTTATGTTTTAATAAAAAATATCAAAAAAAATATAATAATTAAAATTTAGAAAACTTTAACATTTTAAATTTTTAATAATTGCATGAGGGCGGGCGAAGCCCGTCGGCGGCTGCAAGTGGCGGGTGCGGCTCTCGAACAATATCGTCGCCTCCGAACAATGTCGTTGGTTTGTGGGCGAAGCCCGCCGCGCCGCATCGAGAACGGGCGAAGTCCGTTCAAAGATGCTAGTGCGCGCGCACACACACACGCGGGTGACAGTGCACGGGGGCCCCCCGTGCCCCACACGATCGTACCCGCTAGCCCCATAGTACCTCGGCCACGTCTGTGCGGGCGTGGAACATTCGGTCGTGGCGACGACATGTGGCGGGGGCAACGGGGGAGGCGATATGCGGCGAGTGTAGAGGCATTCGGCTCATGCAGAATCTGGAACGTGGTGGGATACAATGTTATGGCTCCGCTCAAGATAGTCCACTAAGGCTCATCAAGTGTGAAATGACCTTATATAGTATCACCATCGTAGAGCCGTTACACTCTAGTGACACATAACTCATTGGGTCGTTCCGAGTCGGTCTCGACACACGCGAACATATAACTAAATATTCTAACAATCTTCTCATATATCCGCGGTAAACCCGACGTCGGAAAAAGGGTGGTGTGTGAAGTGTTCAACCGAACATGAAGCACTCACAACCGTGTCCATCACACTTGTCAAAACATATTGTACGTTAAGTAAAGCAGTTGTATGCATGCATAAGAATAAACAGAAAATCTCAGCAGTATCATAGCAAAGTCAAAAGTACAATCACAACACATGTATCAGATCACCAAGTGTCTCATGACCAACTAAAGAGCAAGAAAGTTCAAACAAAACAAGTGAAAGAAAGAAGAGTTAAACAGTGTTCTAAGCAGAAAAAAAACCAATTTATACTCTACAAATCAGTGTCCAGCAGGTAATCCTCATCTGGATCCCAGCCGGCAAGTGTTCCTCCATCAGCAGCAGCTTCTGTAATTTCCAACAGAGAAGTTCATTCAGAATGAATTCAACCTTGGAAAATGTACAAGTATCTAGTTCTACTTATATGAACGTAGTACAGTATGAGGAAGCAGGTGTAGAGTATTTAGTTTCTATCTCAAAATCCATTATCTGTTTTCAAAGAAATGATGTTATGGACTTCTGGACACCGCAGTTGTATCTGTGTTCCTATGTGGAATGTTACAGTTACTGTTCTTCTAAAGTCAATTGGAACTCATCAAATGTGGAATGGAACCAATAAACAGAAGAAGAGCCAAATCTAGTCAGATTGAGTTATCAAATGTGGAATAACCCTCTCCTCCTAGATAAGTAAGACGAACCCACTGAAAGTTGTTAACATCAAATGTGGAATGAAACAACTCACCAGAATCGTACTCAGCAACCCCGAATATCAGCGGAGCACAACACGCTTGCTTTGACAAAGGAAAGTGGAAAAATCAAAACATTAGGACTAAGGCTGAACTAAATCGTCTGTCCTTGAACTAAGGCTGAACTTAAATCGTCTTAAGTCTCATTTCCCCCACTATTTTGATTGATCGGTCTTTAGGCATTACTTTCGTCAATGGATCAGCCAGATTATCCTTCGATCGCACATCGATCAAAGTGATAATGCCTTGTTCTTTCTGATAATTCAGTAGAGCATATCTCAGTCGTACATGTCGTCTCTTAGTATTAAAAAGGACATTCTTCACGACTTGAACTGCTGTTTGATTATCACAATACAGGCTCAAAGAATTGCCTTGAAGTCTAGACAAGCGAATGTCTAGAATCAAATTTCTGATCCAATCTGCCTCTTCGCTAGTTGAGGCTAAGGCAAACAACTCGGCTTCCATAGACGACAAAGCTATACAAGTCTGTCTTTTGGATTTCCAAGTGACTGCAACGCCACCCAAAGTGAAAATAAATTCACTAGTGGACTTGCTGTTCCCAACTTCTGAACACCATGAGGCATCAGAGTATCCTTCCAACGTAGGAGGGTAACCAGTGTAGCACAGAGCGTGGTCTTTAGTACCTTTCAGGTACCTCATCAGCCGATCTAAGGCATCTCAATGCTCTTTGCCTGGACTACTGGTAAAATGACTCAGCATGCTTACTGAGAAAGCAATGTTTGGTCTAGTGCAACTTGTGGCATACATGAGACTTCCAATGATCTTTGAGTACTTTACTTGATCAATGCTGGTCCCTTCATTCAGACTCAACTTGACATTTTGATCAATTGGTGTTTCAACAGGCCGATAGTCTTTATAACCCCAGGTAGTGAGGATCTGCTCAATGTAATGAGTTTGACTTATAGTGACACGTTTATTGTCTACTCTAACTTTCATACCTAATAGGGTATCTACAGGACAAAGGTCCTTCATGTCAAATGCTTTCGCGAGAGCGGATTTAGTATCCCTCACTACGGCAAGATCTGACCCCAGAATCAACATGTCATCCACATATAGGCATATGATGACTGTTTGATTTGCCATCGAGTGGTAGTAGAGACACTTGTCTGAGAGACTGAACTGAAATCCAACGCTCTTTACTACTTGATCAAATTTAATGTGTCACATCTTAGGTGCTTGTTTAAGCTCATAGATCGATTTATCGAGCTTGCACACTTTGTCTCTTAGATCCTTATGTACATAACCTTCAGGTTGTGTCATGTACACCTCTTCATCAAACTCTCCATTTAAGGAGACTGTCTTTACATCCATCTGATGAACAATAAAGTTCTCGATAGAAGCTATGGCAAGAAGAATCCTAATAGTGGACAGGTGACACACAGGTGAATAGACATCAAAATAGTCAATTCCCCTCTGTTGTTTATAACTCTTAGCTACTAGACGTGCTTTATATCTGGTTATAGACTCATCACTGTGCAATTTCTTCTTCAGTATTCACTTGCATCCTAAGACTTTAGCTCCTTTCGACAGGTCAACTAGATGTCAAGTGTTGTTTTGTAGCAGCGAGTTCATCTCATCATCGATGGCTTTTGCCCACATTAACGCATCTCTATATCGCATTGCTTTCTGATAGGAGAATGGATCATCCTCTAAGTGGTAGGTGACGAAATTCTCACCAAAATCCTTACAGATTCTGTCTCTTGTAGATACTCTAAGAGGAACAGGTTCCACCTCTAGAAGTTGGGGAACAGTGCCAGAGGGGTCAGCTTCAGGTTCTACAGTAAATTCTGAAATCATGTCAGTAGACCCGGAGACGATCAAGCCATGATCTTTGATAAATTTATGTTCAAAGAAAATAACATCTCTAGACTCTATCACTATATTAGTGGATAGATCCAGAAACCTGTCAGCTGCACTATCTTCTGCACTACCTAGATAAACGCAGGTCGTTGTTCTAGGTCCCACCTTAGGTCTCTTAAGGTCTTGTATCCTTACATAAGCGATACAGCCCCAAGTCTTTAGAGTGTCATATCTTCAAGGATGGTCATGTCACAACTCATATGGAGTAGAGTTGAGCTTTGAGTAAGGCACTCAATTTAGAATGTGATTTGCAGTTACGACTGCTTCCCCCCAAAAAGAATTAGGCATATCAGCTGTGAGGAGCATAGAGTTCAACATTTCTGTTAAAGTTTTATTCTTACGCTCAGCAACACCATTCGACTGGGGTGCGTAAGGAGATGTGATTTTTAGGATTATACCCTCAGAGGCACAATAGTCATTAAACCCAGTTGTAGTGTACTCTCCTACTCGATCACTTTTAAGTCTCTTAATCTTTAGATTTAATTGATTTTCTACCCGAGATTTGAAGATCTTAAAGGTCTCGGATGTCTCATCTTTCGATTTCAATAGGTAAACATGACAATATCTGGAAAAATCGTCGATGAATGTAATTAGATACTTCTTTCCCCCTCTAGTGGCGTGACTACGAAAGTCACAGAGGTCGGAATGTATCAACTCCAGAAATTGTGTGCTCCTAGAAACTGTCTTGTAAGAGTTTCTAGTGATCTTAGTATGGGCACAAACCTCACAACTATCAAATTGAATAGAAAGATCTAATGCAATGTTTTGACTTTTAGCTAGATCTCGCATTTTTTTATAGTGGATATGTCCAAGTCAATTGTGTAATAACTTTGGATCAATCAAAGTTGAACTCACTTGATTTATGCACTCATTATCTAGCTTAAGTTTATACATATCATTGATCAAGTAAGCGCAACCAAAATAGTGAGAATTAACATTTAATGTCATTCTACTGTTCACAGTTGTGAAAGACATTCCAGTTTTATCAAGCAAACTCATAGAAATCAAATTCTTAGTTAAATTAGTAACTACTTTAACATGTTGTAAAATTAAAGTTTTACCTGAAGAGAGCACTAGCTCTGCAGTCCCAGCATGAGTAACATTAGTCGCTCCTCCATTGCAGTTTTCGACTCTGTCCTTGACCGTTGTGACCTTCGAAAGAAGACCCCTGTCATTTGTGACGTGACAGGTAACACCACTGTCCAGCCAGCACTCAGAAGACGCACTGCGGTGACTACTCCCAATCATAGCCACGAAGGACTTAGGATCGGAGTTGTCGACCACCATGTGTGCCACATTTTGTGGGGCATCCTCCTTTAGCTTCTACGGACCCCTGCATTCAGCGGCCCAGTGACCCTATTTGCCGTAGTTGTGACACTTGCCCTTCTTCCTTTTGAGAGAAGGCTTTTTGACCGCCAACGGTGCTAGAGTATCACCCGTAGGTGCCGGGGGCTTCCGAGAAGGCTTACTAGGACGTGAAACGAAGTTGACAGCCTGTGAGGGTTGCGCAACCTGCTTCAAGATTTTCCCAGCAATGTTTTGGTCACTCTGAACAGTATAGAAAATCTCACGTTCCTTCATTCCTAGTTGGACTTGACTTTTCCAACTGAGAAAGTCGGAGGCGTCGAACGATTGCAGTTTTATGGTGTCGAGCGCGCTTTTCTTCGACATGGTTCTAGATTTAAAACAGAAATAAAAAATGCTATAACGGGGTCACCTGAGCCGAGCGGAGACGATGTCTTCGGATCCAATGCAAGAATTATTTTTTTGCTCCTCCAAGCTTTAACTCCCTTCCTTACTATTCCTCTAGATGTGAAGGAGATCTTGAAAAAAAAAACTCTTCACTTGAGTTCTACTTTCAGATCTTCACCATGGAGGACAATCCAAACAGCCAGGAGGACCCCAAGAAACAAAATTCCAGATTGGAATTTGCAAATCTTAATTTGTGTTGGCAATAGTTTCTTCCCTTAGTGCTTCCCACAACCCGATTTGCCAATAGTGCAGAGGATATGTATCTGAATCGCAACCCCTTCTGGATCTGCAACAGAAAACTTGAGGCTGCCCTAGATCTGATCCCAGCAGCGAGAAACCTGTTGCGGAATCTACCCATCAGGAGCAGTGACGGGAGCGATGCTTCCTTAGGACTTCTTCCTTCCGATCGACGGAAAAAGAAACGCGAATCGGGAGCAGCGATGGGAGCAGGGACGGCTTTAACCCCTCGCGGTGGTGGCGGATCTTGTAGGAGGCGGCTAGATCTGTGTAGGAGACGGCCAGATCTGCAACAGAGGCGACCGGTTCTGGGGCGCGGTGTTGAAATTTGTGAAGTGAAAGTGGGTGACGGGACAGGCCGAGCGGCCTGTGGCGGACAGCTTTGGCGGACTGGGCGGATTGGGCGGACTGAGGTTTGCGGCCTGGTGAAAAGTCTGGTGGAAGCCGGCTGTGTTCTGAGCGGGTTGTTGCATGGAGTCCGCGGTTTGGTGCGGCCTGATATCTGCGGATAGAGAGGCTTGCGGACTGGTGCTTTGCTCAGTGGTCGCGGGTGCAAGCTTGCGCTGTTGGCGGGTTGGTTCGAGTTCGCGGGAAGCCTTGCGGACTGGTGTGTCCGCGGTTTGGGCTGTTGCGGACTGGGCCTTGAGCTTGGCTGAGGCTTTGTCGAGCTCAGGTGTTACAGCAGGTCTTGCTGTGGAGACCGGTTGGTGGACTGGTGTTGGAGTCCGGGAGGAAGCTGCTGTGTTGGACAAGTGCGAGGAGCTCGCGGACTGGTTGCGGTCTGCGCTAGGGTGTTTGGCGGACGGGACTTTGTGTCCGCCATGCTCGCACTGACCCTTGATGGTTTTGGACTTGGTCACACATTGTGCCAAGTTCATGGTGTCCGCCGTATCCGCCAAGTCCGCTGTGACCGGGCGGACTGTTGCTGTTTGCCTTTGGTCGTGGACTTGTGGCGGATTGAGGTGTGAGTCTTGCGGACTGCCTCGGGTTGGTGCGGACTGCCATTGAAGAGGGTTTGTTGTCCTGAAGCAGTTGGAGCTTTGCGGGCTGGTGCCTTGTCCGCTTAGCTTAGGCGGACTGGAGAGGGTTCGTCATTGGTTGCCTAGCTCCTGGCGGTTTCCTTGGTATCCGGCTAAGTCCATGCGGACTCAGCGGACGGTGGTTGTATTCGCGCGGACTGAGGGTGGTGTCGCTATCTCTTGGGCGGTGACCACACTCCTCATCTTGCCTATAAATAGGACCCCCCTGGCACATCTACAGTAACCTAAGTAACGTGAGTGAACAGTAAATTGGGTTGGGCGAGTGCTGCGGTCTGTGTTTTCCAGTCCGCGCGGTTTGTTTCAGGCTGACGGTTTGCTGTGTGCAGGTCGCGCGGATAACTTCAAGGAGCCAGGAGTTTGGCTGTGACTTCGGTCAGTGCTTGGAAGTGTGCGGTCTCTGCGGACTCAGCAGGAGGTCGTTCTGCGGCTTGTCAGTTCTGTTTCAACTTTCCCAGTGTCAATAACCTGTCCGCCGGTTTCAGGCGGGTAGGGGAGTTCCTCTGTTCGGGTTCAGCAGGAGGCGAATAACGGTGTGTCCGCGCGGCCTCGCGGTCTCGGCGGACTCCGTGGTATTCGGCGGATTGCAGCATAGCTTGGGCGAGCTCAGCGGTCTCGGCGGTCTCGGCGACCTCGCGGTCTCGGCAGACTGGAGTGCTGTCCGCCCGGCTTGTTTTTGGTTTCTTTCTGTTTCCAGCTGTAATACTAGCGAAATCATGTCTCGCTATGTATGCCTCGGATTGTAAAGAAGTGAATGCATAATAAAACCTTCTTGTGCTTCCATTGTTTTGTTGGGTGCAACCTCTAGTCCTTGGGTTTTCCGCAGGTTCAACGTGCGAACTGGGTAGTTCCGAAGATATTAATTTGGCGTTTGGGCTATCTTGCTGACCACGTTGAGAAAATTTAACATGGTATCAGAGCCAGGTTTCTGAGGTTGCGGAGGTTCAGTTGCGTGAGCGGAGGTCAGCCAGTGTTGTTACTCAGTGATTGAGTGGTGATCAACCTGTGTTGTTGCTCGGAGCTGCTGAAGGGTACCAACAGGTGATCGCAATGGAAGGAAGCTTAGCAAGAGGTCTAGGCATTGAACTCTTAACGCCGACTAACTATAAAAAGTGGAAGTCGTGCATGAAGAGTTATCTTCTAGGCGAGGAGCTGTGGGAAGTTGTCGGTGGAGACGACAGACAGGAAGTTACTGCTGCTTTCGGTACTGCTGACCAGGTGAGGCTCTGGAGAAGAACTAATGCTAAGGTAGAGTTCGTTCTGAAGAGAGCTGTCTCTCCGGAACTGTTTGATCACATCATTGGATGTGAGTCGGCTGCTGATATTTGGACAACCATTGATGAGTTGTTCAATAAGAAGAATGTGGCGCGGCTTCAGTTCCTGGAGAATGAGTTGGCCAGGGCAACTCAGGGAGACCTTTCCATCTCCAAGTACTTCTTAAAGATGAAGAGCTTGTGTGCTGAGCTGTCGGCACTGGATCCTGATGAGCCTATCTCTGAGGCAAAGATGAAAAGGCACATTTTCCGCGGCTTGCGGAAGGAGTATGTGGCCTTTGTTACATCTGTTCAAGGGTGGGCTACTCAGCCGTCTCTGCTGGAGCTGGAGAATCTGCTTGCCTCGCAGGAGAGCTTAGCAAGGCAGATGGCTGGAGTGAATCTGAATTAGGAAGGCAGCGAGGCTCTCTTCTCAGGCAAGAAGAAGGGATGGGAAGGGAAGAAGAAGAAGAAGGTGCAGGCCGCTGGTGAAAAGGAGACTTCAACTTCGTATCCGCCGGAGAGGAGCAATGCTCCTAAGGACTGGAAGAAGAATCTGAAGTGCTACCGGTGTCATCAGCGAGGGCACTTCAAGCGGGACTGCAAGGTCAAACTGCAGCCTGGGCATGCTGCGGGAAAGGAGGAAGCTTGCTCGCGAAGTGAAGAAGCAGAATGGGGAGGAGCTTTCATGACGGGCACTTGTGTCCGGGCCTTATCTGCTGAGGACTTCAACAGCGAGTGGATCGTCGACTCCGGGTGTGGTCATCACCTCACCGGAGACAAATCGAAGTTCACCTCCATGCAGGCTTACTCAGGTAATGAAGCTATTATCACTGCTGATAATACTGTTTATGCAGTAGAGAAGGAGGGGGTCGTGTCTTTGGGTAGTGATCAGGGGCCACTCACGTTAAGGAGTGTGTATCACGTGCCGGACATGAAGAAGAACCTCTTCTCGGTGACCAATGCGGTGGACGCTGGGTATCACGTTCTGTTTGGGCCAACAGACGTGAGGTTCCTTCGCAACGTATCAGCGGTGAAGGCTGATGTTGCTCATGTTGGGAGGAGGGTGAAGAACTTGTTTGTTCTTTCCACCAGTGCCTATGTTGATAGGATGAGAGCCAATGATAGTGCGGCTATCTGGCATGAGAGGCTGGGGCATGTTGGCATGGACAAGCTAAAGGCAATGGCTAGTAGAAGTCTGGTGAAGGGGTTGCCGATGTTGTCCTCCTTTGGTGATGGGCATGTTTGTGCGGGCTGTCAATACGGTAAGGCACATCGCCTTCCGTTTGATAAATCTCAAACAAGGAGCAAGAAACCATTGGAGTGTATTCATGGCGACCTGATGGGACCGACTGTTACTGCCAGCCTTGGTGGAAGCAAATACATGCTTGTCTTGGTTGATGACTACTCAAGGTATACTTGGGTGTACTTCTTAAAGGAGAAGTCGGAAGTCTTCCGTTTGTTTGTGGAGTTCAAGGAGTTGGTAGAAGGCCGGCTTGGCTTGCGGGTTAAGAAGTTTAGAACTGATAACGGGGGGGGGGAGTTTGTCTCCTCCGAGTTTTCTAACTTCTGCAGGAAGCACGGGATCCAACGAGAGCTTACTTGTGCTCACACTCCACAACAAAATGGGGTAGCGGAGCGGAAGATCCGTCATTTGACGGAAACCTGCAAATGCTGGCTGCATGCGAAAGATATCCCGAGGTCCTTTTGGGCGGAGGGAATGTCTTGTGCTGCTTATGTTATCAACCGGATGCCACTCAGCCCTATCAACATGAAGACTCCTATTGAGCTGTTGCTGAAGGAGAAGCCGAGTGTTGGACACCTTCGGGTGTTCGGTTCAACTTGCTACGTGCATGTCCCGGATGCTTCACGGACAAAGCTGGATGCGAAGGCAAGGAAACTTGTCTTTGTTGGCTATGATGAGCGGAAGAAGGGATGGAAATGCATGGACCCTGTGATGAAGAAGTTCGTGGTGTCAAGAGACGTTGTCTTTGACGAGCTGACGTCATATGGAGATGGCTCGGTGGAGCTTACCAGAAGTAGCAAGGTTGAGGAAGCACCGGTGGAGGCTGCTGAAGGCTTGGAAGAGGAGCTTGCTGTTTCCCCAGCAGCTCCTGTTGCTTCGAACTCCGAGGCTGAGCCTTCTGGCTCAGGAAGCAGGGGGAGCACTGCTCAATGCTTGCCCCAGGTAGGAGTGGAGCCTGAAGAAGCAACAGAAGCCGTGAGCAAGGAGCCGTGTCTTCGGAGATCGAAGAGGGTGGTTAAGCCACCGACTCGGTACTGTGATGGGAATGCAGTGAGCTTTGTCTCCTGCTTCTTTGCAGGTCCTCTGGATGAGCGAGAGCCTGCAAACTTCAACGAGGCCACTGGAGTGAAGGAGTGGGATGATGCCATGAAGGAAGAGATTGATGCTCTGAAGAAGAATGAAACCTGGGACCTTGTGCCCAAGGTTGATGGCGTTACTCCGGTTACTTGCAAGTGGGTGTATAAGTTGAAGAAGAAGGCTGATGGGAGCATTGATCGGTTCAAGGCTCGCCTGGTCGCAAGAGGATTCTCACAACAGTATGGAGAAGACTATGAGAAGACATTCAGTCCAGTTGCGAAGATGACATCTGTAAGAGTGGTGATCGCCTTGGCTGCTAGCAAGGGATGGAGGTTGTGGCAACTTGATGTGAAGAATGCTTTTCTTTACGGAGAGATTGACAAGGACATCTTCATGGATCAGCCGCTTGATTTTATCTCTGAAAAGCATCCGGAATATGTCTGCAAACTCAGGAAGGCTCTCTATGGGTTGAAGCAAGCTCCTCGAGCGTGGTATGGGAAGATTGCAGAGTACTTGCAATTCTGTGGATACCTGGCTTCTAACTCGGACTCAAGCTTGTTCGTCAAGAAGAAGGGAGAGCTAAGAGTCTTGGTCCTGCTGTATGTGGATGATATGATCATCACAGGGAACTCGGAGGAGGAAGTAGCAAGGCTCAGGGAGAGCTTGCTATACGCTTCGAGATGAAAGACTTGGGAGAGTTGCATCACTTTCTTGGTCTGCAAGTGGAGAGGAAGGAGTGCGGGGTTCTCATTAGCCAGAAAGGGTATGCTGATCGCATTGTGAAGCGGTTTGGCATGGGCGAAGGGAAGAAGTGCTCTACTCCACTAGAATCTGGGCTGAAGCTTCGACGGGATGAGGGAAGGGTTCTTCATGATCCCTTGGTGTTCAGGGCTCTTGTTAGGAGCTTGATTTACCTGACGATTACAAGGCCGGATATAGCTTATGCTGTTGGCCGAGTAAGTCGGTATATGGCTGAACCAAGGCAATCTCATCTAGTGGCGGCAAAGGGAATTCTGAAGTATGTCAAGGTGACTTCTGACATGGGACTCCTCTATGGAAGGGATGCGGAGTTTGCGTTGCTCGGGTACACGGATGCTGACTATGGCGGTGATTCGGATGATCGAAGGTCTACTTCTGGTTATGTGTTCACTTGCGGTTCAGCTAGCATCTCGTGGTGTAGCAAGAAGCAGGACTCGGTGTCGGTTTCAACCACGGAGGCGGAGTATAAGGCTTCGGCCTTGGTTGCTCGGGAAGCCGTTTGGTTGAGAAGGCTTATAGAGGATGTTCATGAAGAAGTGCAAGGGCTTACTTTACTCCGAGGTGACAATGAGAGTGCTCTCAAACTGGTAAACAATCCAGTGTGTCACGCCAGGACCAAGCATATAGAGATTGATCACCACTTCATCAGGGAGAAGGTGTTGGAGGGGTCTCTGCTGGTCGGGCATGTTCGGAGTGAAGATAATCTTGCTGACATCTTCACGAAGCCGCTGTCGAAGGGTCCCTTTGAACGCTTGCGCAGCTTGCTGGGCTTGGTCACCACTTCTAACTTCAAGGGGGAGTGTTGAAATTTGTGAAGTGAAAGTGGGTGACGGGACAGGCCGAGCGGCCTGTGGCGGACAGCTTTGGCGGACTGGGCGGACTGGGCGGACTGAGGTTTTCGGCCTGGTGAAAAGTCTGGTGGAAGCCGGCTGTGTTCTGAGCGGGTTGTTGCATGGAGTCCGCGGTTTGGTGCGGCCTGGTATCTGCGGATAGAGAGGCTTGCGGACTGGTGCTTTGCTCAGTGGTCGCGGGTGCAAGCTTGCGCTGTTGGCGGGTTGGTTCGAGTTCGCGGGAAGCCTTGCGGACTGGTGTGTCCGCGGTTTGGGCTGTTGCGGACTGGGCCTTGAGCTTGGCTGAGGCTTTGTCGAGCTCAGGTGTTACAGCAGGTCTTGCTGTGGAGACCGGTTGGCGGACTGGTGTTGGAGTCCGGGAGGAAGCTGCTGTGTTGGACAAGTGCGAGGAGCTCGCGGACTGGTTGCGGTCTGCGCTAGGGTGTTTGGCGGACGGGACTTTGTGTCCGCCATGCTCGTACTGGCCCTTGATGGTTTTGGACTTGGTCACACATTGTGCCAAGTTCATGGTGTCCGCCGTATCCGCCAAGTCCGCTGTGACCGGGCGGACTGTTGCTGTTTGCCTTTGGTCGTGGACTTGTGGCGGATTGAGGTGTGAGTCTTGCGGACTGCCTCGGATTGGTGCGGACTGCCATTGAAGAGGGTTTGCTGTCCTGAAGCAGTTGGAGCTTTGCGGGCTGGTGCCTTGTCCGCTTAGCTTAGGCGGACTGGAGAGGGTTCGTCATTGGTTGCCTAGCTCCTGGCGGTTTCCTTGGTATCCGGCTAAGTCCATGCGGACTCAGCGGACGGTGGTTGTATTCGCGCGGACTGAGGGTGGTGTCGCTATCTCTTGGGCGGTGACCACACTCCTCACCTTGCCTATAAATAGGACCCCTCTGGCACATCTACAGTAACCTAAGTAACGTGAGTGAACAGTAAATTGGGTTGGGCGAGTGCTGCGGTCTGTGTTTTCCAGTCCGCGCGGTTTGTTTCAGGCTGACGGTTTGCTGTGTGCAGGTCGCGCGGATAACTTCAAGGAGCCAGGAGTTTGGCTGTGACTTCGGTCAGTGCTTGGAAGTGTGCGGTCTCTGCGGACTCAGCAGGAGGTCGCTCTGCGGCTTGTCAATTCTGTTTCAACTTTCCCAGCATCAATAACCTGTCCGCCGGTTTCAGGCGGGTAGGGGAGTTCCTCTGTTCGGGTTCAGCAGGAGGCGAATAACGGTGTGTCCGCGCGGCCTCGCGGTCTCGGCGGACTCCGTGGTATTCGGCGGATTGCAGCATAGCTTGGGCGAGCTCAGCGGTCTCGGCGGTCTCGGCGACCTCGCGGTCTCGGCGGACTGGAGTGCTGTCCGCCCGGCTTGTTTTTGGTTTCTTTCTGTTTCCAGCTGTAATACTAGCGAAATCATGTCTCGCTATGTATGGCTCGGATTGTAAAGAAGTGAATGCATAATAAGACCTTCTTGTGCTTCCATTGTTTTGTTGGGTGCAACCTCTAGTCCTTGGGTTTTTCGCAGGTTCAGCGTGCGAACTGGGTAGTTCCGAAGATATTAATTTGGCGTTTGGGCTATCTTGCTGACCACGTTGAGAAAATTTAACACGCGGCGGCCGGATTGAGCGCAGGAGGTAGATCGACGCCGGATCTAGCAGCGGTGGCTAGATCTGAGCTTTCCTCCTCCAGGCGGCACCAAGAACAGAGGTGGCGAGCACGCACAAATCCAGAATAAAAAAACAAAACTGTCGGATCAGAACTTCCTCATCCAGGGACGGGTCTTCTTCCTTGATCTGGAGCGAAAAGCGGAAAAAAATACGACCAATTATTTTTTTCCTTTTTGCGATTCCGGACGGCCGCGACACAAAAGCCAACTCGCGAGGATGAGCGCCGGCGGAATCGTACGGGAGAGACGAAAAATGAGAGCAGCGGACGGGATTGCGAGCAGCGGCTGGATCTCGAAAAAAAATTCCGATCTACTCCTCCGATCTGCAGTGGAACACCGACGAAATATATCTCGATCAGGCGAACTGGACTGACACCGACCTTGAAGGCAGCGATGGGCAACGATTCCAACTATGGGATCGACGACGAGAAGATCTCCCGAGAACGAAGGTGCGGCGCAGCAGTTTTGCGAATGAGAGAGTGGTCGGGAGAAACCGAGCGGAAACCTAATTTTCTGTATTTTGAGAATATTATGGCTCCGCTCAAGATAGTACACTAAGGCTCATCAAGTGTGAAATGACCTTATATAGTATCTCCAGCGTAGAGCCGTTACACTCTAGTGACACGTAACCCATTGGGTCGTTCCGAGGTAGTCTCGACATGCGCGGACATATAACTAAATATTCTAACATACATATGTTGGGAGACTCGATTTGTGCTTTATAAAACCTAAAAGGTTAACTTAAAGGGTAATGATAGTGGTATATTAAGAACTCAAAAGTCATATTTCAATTCCAGTGTGAGACTATTTTTTACTTAACATCTTCATAAATTCTTGCAATCCCCCCTCACATGAGAGTGCCCTACCCACCAGCCATTCTACAATGAATGCTTCATGAATTCATACATCATAACTAAACATTACAGAAGAAGATGAAGCAAAAAAATCAGCATTACCTAGGTGTCATTTTCATGACTTTGTCCTTGAAATCTAATGTTGATTTGCTCATATTCAGTAATAAATAAAAAATGGTAGAAATTATTATATTAAATTCAGGACAACACTATGTTATAATGAAAAATGGAGCTCTATGGTAATAGAGCATCTCATGCACACAACTTACCTGATTTGATATAAGCACGAATAGAAAGCACTTCTTAATTAGTAGAATATCATGCACTTGAACCCATTGTCGATCTGAGAAGATGAATCCATCAGAAACCTAATGTAAAATCACCCGCCTTTATAATTACCTCAATCAAATTGATCGAAAGCTTCCACAATAATAAAATTTGATATTAGAAAAGGACATCCATAGAAAGAGAAGATTGCAACGGCGGGCTTTGCCCTCACAATCAAACGAGATGCACTGTCCCCCAATTAATTCATAGTATGAAATCAAATTTGATTTTTTTCGCACACCCGACTCAAATCCAACATTCAAGTCCCCCAATTAATTCATAGGCCATAACCAACTCCATGTCTTTCTTGTGCATCCACTTTTAAGTGGGAGAAGGTAACTATGGTGGGAAGGATTAAATGGGATTTGAAGGTATCGTATCAACTAAACTCCCCAAAAGAGACCAAATCAAGCTTACTTCTTGTCACAGAAGTATCAATCGTTCACAGTCAGTCAAGTAGTGGAGAAATTTATTTTGACTACTCTCACATAGAGAACCAAGATGAACCCTAAAATTGAGTCCCTTGCCGTATATTTGAGGGAGGAGGGAGGAGGAAGAAAATCTAGAATCATAAATCCAGGTTAGAGTTGCCACAAATTCAGAAGGAAAGGGGAGATTCGCGAGCTGCTCACGCTGCTTGAGGCCGACCCCTAGGCCTTTGTCGAGGTAGAGTAGCCCCGCCCAGCCCAATTCTATTGGTCACCGCCAGAATTTGCCACAAATTATGGAGCTCTCCCATCTTCCCAGAGACAGAAAAATAGAAAATTAAGAAGTCAAAGTAGAAGAGGGGTTGCTGAAAAACGGAAATACCAAAAACCATGAAAGAAAAGAGTGAGTTGAAACCCTCGTACATGTGATCCGTTTGGAAGGGGAAGAGGATAATAGGAGCAACGAGATCTTCAAGTGAAGGGTACATAGTGTCGCGGGAGGGCAGTGTCACGGGTGGGAAGCGTTGCGGGAAGGCAACGTCGCTGGAGGGCAGCGTCGCCCGAGCGCAGCATCACATGAGCTTTGGATGGAGAGGCCTGAAGTCAGCGTAGAAGCAGGTGGATCCTAAAATCGCGACGGTGATGAGAAGAAGAGCGCGCGCCCGCGCCCGCGCCCGCGCCCGCGCCCGCGTGCAGCGCGCCCGCGTGCAGCGCGCCCGCGTGCAGCGCACCCGCACCCCCACACCCACCCCCACCCCCACACACAGACACACAGACACACAGACAGACACACACAGACACACACAGACACACGCACGCACGCACGCACGCACGCACAGACACACAAACACGCACAGGCACACACGCGCACAGGCACACACACACACACACACAGACACATACACAGACACAGACACAGACACAGACACACACAGACACACACAGACACCTACAGACACACAGACACACAGACACACAGACACACAGACACACACACAGACACACATACACAGTCACACAGACACGCACGCCCGCACGCACGCACGCCCGCACGCACGCCCGCCCCGCCGCCCGCCCGCCCGCCCGCCCGCACACCCGCACGCACGCCCGCCCCGCCCGCCCGCCCGCACGCACGCACGCCCGCCCCGCCAGCCCGCACGCGCGCGCGCGCTCACACACACACACACACACACACACACGTGTGCGGGCACGAGCATCTTTGCACGAGCTCCCGTGCTCGATGCTATCCGCTGCGACAATACTCCCAGCAACGACAATATCCCTGTCCAAACTCACCCACTTTCGAACGCTCGGTCAATTGACAAGGCACAAAGAGCCCCCGTGCCACAACGCGATAGTAACCCCGCCTCGGCAGTGTCTGGACGCGACGCTCCTGCAACTTGCAAATCACAGTCCGCAATAGTACCTTGATTATGATAGTCACGCACTGTGGTCTGCGAACAGCAGGAGCGCCGCCTCGGGACACTGCTGTGGCGTCGGTACTATCGCGTAAGGCACGGATGCTCCATTTGCCCTATCAATTGACTGAGCGTTCGAGAGCGGGTGACTTTGGGCGTAGGTACTATCATTACTAGAGAGTACTGTTGCTCCGCAGAGTACTGTTGCTCGTTAAAATTAGATGAGATGTGCACATCCATCCTTCAACATAAAAATATCATTTTATCGTGGCAAAACTATGAGAGATATGAACTGGATTGTTTTCTTCGATTAGAGCCACAGTTAAGTGATTTGCAAATAAAGAGTTCTAAAACTAAAAGAAAAATCATAAACCCAAATTAAAGGGTAAACAATGGTTTAGGAATAAACAAATGCGACATAAGAATACCAATTCCTTTTTACTTAATCACAATAGACTAACAACTCTCCGCCATTAGAAAAATAAGAATTTGTTCAGACCCTAATTGATTCATACAGGGCTGCCTATCATATGATTGATAACTCATTCATGTTTCACCATATTAATTTAGATATTAATTTAGAGTAATGTCATAAGCAGTCCAACTATGGCTATTTTTGAAGTGCATCGTTATTTATTGTCCGGAATATTTTATTTGCAGTCTAATTGTTTATTTACAGTTCAATTTTTAATAGCAACCCAAAATACAAAAAAAAACTTCAAACATCAAATATTTAATAAAAATGTCCATATAAAGTCCAATATTTTTCAGAATAACTGTCCAAAAATCATACAAAAATGTAAACATTTTAACATTAAAATGAAAGTCACTCTTTCAAATATAGGAGATGTAACCACAAGCGCAAATTTTTATCGCCTGTATATACAAGAAGGCATATGATTAGTCATGAAATTATTATAATGTACAACTAATATCTTAAGAAATTAATATTAACTACTTTATATCTTGTAAACTTGACAAAAGTACCGACTTGACATCAACCACTACATAATTCCGTCCATCTATATAGAAAAAAAATGATATTATAAGTTATGGCATTTATAATAGATAACATTAAAATTGTTGAATTATAAGTTTATACCTAGACTCCATGGATGAGCCAGATTAACGATTATGATTGGAGTCTAATTGAAGTGCATATCTCTAAATAGTGATATATATTGAATGACTCATGATTATGATATTGATTCGTGATATCTTTGCCCCATAGAAATAATCGGTGGGAGTGGACATTCTTCATCCATAACCAATTGTATGAAATGATTCTAATTTACAAATTCTATAAATATGACTTTTCTAACTTCTGGTGGTGCAAAATGTAGCGAAAGAAATATAAAAGATTGAAATTTTGAGAAATACACAAGTAGAATATTGTAGCATGATGCGATCATTAATCTCATATCCGTTATAGACATTCATTTGTCAAATGGAACTAGCACAACAATGCAATCCAAAGATAGCAATAGCTCTTGCAACCTTACATTTCCAAACATGTTTGTGTATAAATTATTGTTATGTTGTAGTTCTAAAGAGAGATCTCTACGGACTTGCAACCAATTTTCTCTCATGTTTAATGATTGACATACAACCCAATATCCACAATGTCCATCATCTATCACGTTTATTGCAACTCTTATTTGGGTCGAGATAAATGGTGGCATTTCCTTTCGAATAGAGGTAAAAAACTATTCCCTTTGGAACTTTTTTGTAATTCTTAACTTCAACATGCTATTACTTGTGATTGCTCATTCAAAAGAACATGTTCAAATAAAGATAAATATTGCTTAATAGATTTATAGTGATCTTTATACTTTTTTGTTTTTCCTTTAGATCAGCATTTCAAAATTTTGGGAATTATCGGTTCCAATGTTTCGGAGGTGGTAGGATCCATCAATTCACGTAGTTTTCTCTTTAATTCATTTTTTTAATATCAGAGAAATTATGCTCGTGATAAAATGGTTTTGGACATCTACTTGCGATAGAGAATGCACTAAATCCGATGCCAATGATATATTCAATATATTGTCTGGACCCACACACCCACCGCTTCAACAATCACTAAGCACTATTTAAGCAAAAAAATAACAAACAATGCATAGAGGTATACCAAATAAAGGTTGTTGTGAAAAATGGATGGAATACTGGATGAAGAAGCTCTCAATGTAAATTTATGAATCAAAAAAATATATATTACATTTTTGTGGATGAAAAACCCTAAACACAAACAAATAAAAACTTGAAATCACAAAGTATACCTTAAGAAAATCTGAAAGCAGTGAGAAATATGGATAGTTTGGGCTGATCTTTCATGAAAAACTGCAAGAAGGTAGATGGAGCTATTTCACGGCAATCTTCCTGGAAGAGGAGTTTTCGTCGACTTACTTGAAGAAAACCATGGCAGGGGAGGCGAGGAGGGCGAGAATGGAAAGCCCAGAGGATTTCGCCGGCGAAACCTAGGAATGGCGACGCTGGAGCCGTTAAACCGTAAGACCAGCGGATGGAGCAGAGATCGACGGGGGGAATCGTGAAAGGAGAAATCCACGGGTGGCTAGGGCATGGGTTTTAAATTGGGTGCGCCTAAACTGTGAGAAAAAGGGAAAAAATAAGAGTTAAATGGGGTGTAAATATCCATAATAAGAATACTTATAACACTACTCTTAATTTATATCCCTTCATTTTGAATAGAAATAACACCTGACTTAAGAAAAAGAAAAAAAAGGATATTATATGTAAAGATTTGTGAATCGCGGGAAAGGTGAAATCAAGCACAGAAATACTCAACATGTCCGAAGCCAAATAAATCAGATGCAAACATAAGAGCAATAATCTTGTACTATCAAAAATTCTTTACAGGGCGAGGCATAAATGGCGAGACATGATTCGCTGATGTACCTGAAGAAAGCAAAAAAGAACAAGTAAGAAACAAGCCGCACGGTCTCAATGAGAAGTCGTCGACCCTGCCGAGATGCCTACGGAGTCCACTTAAGCCGCCAAGTCGTCAGACTGCAACATAGCCACGCGGACAACTCGTTATTCCAAAACTGAAAAAGAACTCTGTCCGTTGATCTGCAAGCCGCCTGACCGCAAGGTCGCCTAGCCTCCAGACCACCGCGAACATTACTGCCAAACTGAACAAGTTGCTAAAAGCGAACAGCTTATCGAACTGGGAAAGAGTTGCAGAAGAGAAAACCGCCTAGCCGCAAGCCGCGACCTGCTGCTAACCGTAGACTCTGCACTTTCCCTGACTGAAGTCAGAACCAAATCCTTGGCTTTCCAGCGCTATCCGCACAACTTGCACATCACAAACCGGTCAACTCTTCAAACCACGCGAACACAAAAAACAGTCTGCAACAATCTCCCGAGCTCACTTACTGTTCATTCAGAGGTACTGTTGATGTGACAGGGGGACCTATTTATAGTCACGGAGAGCAGTGTGATCACCGCTCTATCCGATAAGATCGCCTCCTGATCTCGCGGCAAGTACTGAGTGAATCCACACAGCCGCGGACACAAAACCAGTCCGCTGCGACTAGGCCGGACGGAGCGCCACACCACCAGACCCTGCAGAAACACCACCAGTCTGCGCACAAGCAACACAAATCCAGTCCATACGCCCTTGCGGACACCGCTCCAGTCCGCACACTCTGAGCCCGCCACTAGAGCACAAGGCTGGCAGCAGCCGAACTCTGCGAACAAGGAAAATAGTCTGAGTGACCTCCCAGACCCATCACACCTGGACTTGGAACAAAACCAGACCAAGTCCACACCTCCAGCCATCTCTGGTGCGAACACAACACCAGTAGATACAGAGGCCAGTCTGCACAAACCGACAGACTCCAACACCATTTCACACTAACCAGCGAACTGCACGATTACACCAAACTGCACCACCAGAGCAAGACAAAGGCATGTGTTATACCGAACTCCCGTGTTACAAACCAGTCCGCAACTTGGACTCAGCGAACTCCGTAGATAAACATCTTATCCGCCTGGTTCCCTCCACGGAACAATCCAACATAGAATCACTGGCCTACCTGGCTAGTCGCCAGACCTATCCGCATAGACCACACGGTCAAACAGCCCAGACCGCGTGGATAGTCCGCCCCGACCACGCGGATAGTCCGCTCAGACTGGCACATTCACTTTAAAATATTCAACACTCCACCTTGAAGTGAGAAGTGAAAACCAACCCTAGCGGTCCTCGTAACCGAGTAAATGACCCATTCGACAGCGGCTTCGTGAAGATGTCCGCGATGTTGTCCTCGCTCCGCACATGTCCAACCACAAGAGACCCCTCCAACACCTTCTCCCGAATGAAATGGCGCTCAATCTCAATGTGCTTGGTCCACGCATGACAAACTGGATTATTAACCAGTTTGAGGGCACTCTCGTTACCACCGTGTAGCAGAGTGGGACCCCACACTTCTTCATGGACGTCCTCTACTAGCCTCCTAAGCCAGATGACTTCCCGAGCTGCCAAGCCCGAAGCCTTGTACTCTGCTTCCGTAGTAGAGACGAATACAGAATCTTGCTTCTTACTGCACCACGAGATACCCGCTGATCCACATGTGAAAACATAACCAGAAGTCGACTTCTGGTCATCTGAATCTCCCCCATAATCAGCGTCTATGTAACCATGTAGGTTGAAGCTCATGTCTCTCCCAGAAAGGAGACCCATATCAGAAGTGGGCTTCAAGTACTTTAGAATGCTCTTCACCGCCATCAGATGAGGCTTCCGTCATATACTGACTTACTCGGCCTACAACATAAGCAATGTCTGGCCTTGTAATTGTCAAGTAAATAAGGCTCCCAAGTAGAGCCCGGAACACTATAGGATCTGGAAGTATCCTCCCCTCATCTCGTCGAAGCTTGATGCCAACATTAAGTGGAGTAGAGCTACTCTTCCCCTTTTGCATGTCGAACTGCTGAACGATCCGCTCTACATATCCCCATTGGGAAACGAGTATGTCACTCTCTTTCCTCTCCACCTTGAGTCCAAGGAAGTGGTGGAGATCACACAAGTCCTTCATCTCGAACAGAATAGCTAGCTCTGCCCTGAGCCTAGCTACCTTCTCCTCAGAGTTCCATGTGACAATCATGTAGTCCACATATAAAAACACCTAGACATGAAGATCCCCCTCTTCTTGATGAACAGGATCAAATATGAATCAGAGGCAAAATAACTGCATAACTGGAGCTATTCTGTGATCTTCCCGTACCATGCCCGAGGAGCCTGCTTTAATCCATAAAGAGCTTTACAGAGCTTGCAGACGTATTCTGGATAATCTTCAGATATGTATCCCGGTGGTTGAACCATGAAGTTGTCCTTATCAATTTTCCCGTAAAGAAAGACATTCTTACGTTTAACTGCCACATCTTTCAACCATGGCAAGCCACCAAAGCCATCACCACCCGTACTGAAGTCATTTTTGCCACAGGACTAAACATCTTTTCGTAGTATTCTCTGTACTATTGAGAGAAACCTCGAGCTATAAGGCGAGCCATGTACTGCTCGATGCTCCCATCCGCCTTCTTCTTCAGCTTATAGACCCACTTTCACGTCACAGGAGTAACGCCTTCGACCTTATGCACAAGGTCCCACATCTTGTTTTTCTTGAGCGAAGCCATCTCCTCATCCATGACATTATCCCACTCCTTGACTCCAGTGATGTCTTCAAAGCTAGAAGGCTCTCGATCGCTAGAGGGCCTGCGAAGAAATAAGAGACCATGCTCACCATATTTCCTTTGCTATAATGAGCCGGTGGTTTGATGGTGCTCTTTGACCTCCGAAGAGTCTGACCATTGCTGACCACCTCCGCTACTTTTTCTGAATCAGCTGCATTCTCGGGCACACTAGGAGCATCGCTCCCCCTACTTCCTGAACCAGAAGCCTCCTCCCCGGAGCTAGAAACACCCGAAGCTCCTGGTGATACAGGAATCTCCACCAAAAGATCCTTAGCAACCTCTTCGTGCTCGCGATCCGATCTGCTTTCCCGCAGCTCTATAGAGGAGCCACCTCCATATGACGTCAGCTCGTCGAAGAACACGTCTCTCGAAACAACGAACTTCATCGTCACTGGATCCATACACTTCCATACCTTATTTCGCTCGTCATAGC
The DNA here is from genome assembly GCA_039583875.1 of Platanthera guangdongensis. Taxonomy (NCBI): domain Eukaryota; kingdom Viridiplantae; phylum Streptophyta; class Magnoliopsida; order Asparagales; family Orchidaceae; genus Platanthera; species Platanthera guangdongensis. Next base: position 200,947,990 of record CM077153.1, read on the forward strand.
CCATGAATACAAGCTTCCTCTCCTTCGGATCTAGCTTTGTCCTAAGAGCATCCTGGATATGAATGTAGTCAGTCGATCCAACACTCGAAGGTGTCCCACTCCAGGATTCTCCTTAAACATCATCTCATGAGGAGACTTCATGTTTATTAGACTCAGAGACATCTAATTGATGACATAAGTGTCGTAGGCCATCCCTTCTGCCCAAAAGAACCATGGAATGCCTTTGGCATGAAGCTAACACTTGCATGTATCCGTCTGATGACGGATCTTCCACTCTGCTACTTCATTTTATTATGGAGTATGCGCACAAGTGAGCTCTCTTCGGATCTCGTGCTTCCTGTAAGGGTTAGATAACTCATTTGAAACAAACTCACCTCCGTTGTCCGCTCTCAACTTCTTAATCCACAGGCCAAGTCTAACCTCCACCAGCTCCTTGAACTCCACAAACAAATGGAATGCATCCGACTTCTCCTTCATGAAATACACCTAAGTGTACCATGAGTAGTCATCAATCAACACCCGCATGTACCTGCTACCTCTAAGACTGGCGGTGATAGTTGGCCCCATAAGATCACCATGGATACACTCTAATGGTGCTTTATTCCTGGTCTGCGGCTTATCAAATGGAAGGCGATGAGCCTTACCATATTGACACCCCGCGCAGACATGACCGTCGCCGAAGGATGATAACTTAGGCAAGCCTTTCACAAGGTTCTTCACTGCCATAACTTTCAATTTATCCATTCCTATATGTCCCAACCGCTCATGCTAGATAGTTGTACTATCATTGACCCACATCCGATCAACAAAGGAACTTGTTGATATCACAAACAAGTCCCTTACCCTTCTCCCTATATGAGCAACGTCAGCCTTTACCGCTGACATGTTGCGGAGAAACTTCACTTCTGGCGGACTGAATAGAACGTGATAGCCCGCGTCACCCGCATTGGTCATTGAGAAGAGGTTCTTCTTCATGCCCGGTACATGATAGATACTCCTTAAGGTGAGTGGACCATTATCACTACCTAAAGAAATGATAATCTCCTTCTCGACTGCATGAACTGTATCATCAGAAGTTATGATAGCTTCATTACCTGAGAACGTGTGCAGAGAGGAAAACTTCGACTCATCCACGATGAGGTGGTGACCATACCCCGAGTCCACTATCTAGTCATCTTTGTAGTCGATTGTGGACAAGGCACAGACACATGTGCCCGTCATGAACACATTCCCCCATCTGTCTTCCTCAGTACTGGAAACAGCTTCTTCTTTATCTGCAACATGCCACAGCTACAGCTTGACCTTACAGTTCTTCTTAAAGTTACCCAGCTAGTCACATCTGAAACACCCGACCCTTCCTTCTTCTTCCAATCATGCTTAGGAGTATAACTCCTCTCTTGCTGATATAAAGTTGAAGGGCCATCATCAGCAACAAGCTTCTTCTTCTTCTCCCATCTCTTCTTCTTTCCTGAGAAGAGTGACTCACTACCTCCTTCAGAGATAGTGAATCCAGCCATCTGTCTAGCTAAGCTTTCATGCAAAGCCAACAAGTTCTCTAGCTAGAGCAAAGACGGCTGAGTGGCCCAGCCTTGAATAAAAGTGACAAAAGCCACATACTCCATCCGCAAATCGCGGATAATGTGCCTCTTCAGCTTTGCTTCCGAAATAGGCTCATCAATGTCCAATGTTGAAATCTCAGCGCACAAGTTCTTCATCTTCAAGAAGAATGTTGAGATAGGCAGATCTCTTTGAGTGGCGCTCGCCAACTCATTCTCCAGGAATTGTAGTCGAGCTACATTCTTCCTATTGAACAACCCATCGAGGGAAGTCCAAATCTCCGCAGCTGACCAACATCCGATGATGTGGTCGAAGAGTTCCGGTGAAATAACCTGCTTAAAGTAAACTATGCTGGATCTAGTGGCCAACCTTAGAAGTGGGTGGGGGTGAATAAGGTTTAGTGACGATTACTAGAAATTCAAATTATTTCTAACCAGAAAAAACTAGTTTCAGGAAGCTATCGCAGGGCGTTAGGTATCTAACGCGCGGCAGTATGTCATAGAACTCGTTTTCCTAGGCAAATTCCCCCTTGGAGATTTATGCACCCTTCAGTAACTTACATGCTATCAATCACTACGTTATACACAAGTAAAGAACCAGAAAATGAATTTCATTGCAAACTAAATCAACAATGGTTTTAAAAGATTACAAAAACTTGATCTCCGTGATGCCAGAGATTGGAGGCGGTGAATGAAGAAAGACTTTTGGTTTTCTATACCGACCCGCTCCCCAGACCGGTTGGCTCTCTCCCTTTCCCTCCAAGAAAGGTCTTCGAGCCGGCTCTTCATCCTCACGAAAGGAGGTGTCTTAGATCCCCGCTAGATCCCCCGATCTAGACGTCCCTTGCCCGGGACGATTTCTCACGGAATCCTTTCCGGATCCTGACGACCTTTACCGGTCGATTTTCCTCACCACAAGAATACAAAGAAGAGAAAAATACACAAGAATATAAAAAGATTAAAGTTCAAATCTCCCTCAATACAACTCCTCCGTTGAGCGATCCATGATCGGTGCTAGAAATCTTCGTGGCCTTACATCCGATCAACTCTTCGTAGGCTTTATTGTTCTTGGCTTGCCAGAGTTCTTTGTGCGCGAACGGGAGGGAGGCGTTCCTCTTTTTCTTCGACAGAGATGGCAGAACGGACCATAGAGAGGTGGCTGAACCCTAGGAGTCGCAGATCTGAATCTCTTTTTGTCTTGGTAAGGAATACAAAAAATAAGGCGTCTTTTATATGTCTTTGTAAAAACAGGCTACCGCCGACGATAAGACTAGAGCCCGACAGTAGGTTCACGCACTTGATGTTGACAGCTGTCCTCCAAATTTGGAAAAATATTCAAAACTAATATTTTCAATTTTTCCATGCTAGCGCGGCGCGGGTAGGTAGGTAACGCCTGGTGGTAGTCCAGTCATCTCGACGCTTCCATCTTGACGATCATTGAGTGGGCAACGCGGCGCGGTATCAAGGTATCGCCCGACGGTACTCCAGTCGTATCTACGAATCTAACTCGACGATCGTTGAGTGGGCTAATGCGGCGTGGTACTAAGTTATTACCCGACGGTAGTCCAGTCATCTCGACGAATCCATCTTCCCGATCGTTGAGTAGGCTACCGCGATGCGATACAAAGTTAGCGCATGTGCGGTACAAAGCTAGCGCTTGCGCGATACAAATTTAGCGCCTGCGCGGTACAGAGTTAGCGCCTGCGGGGTAGGTTCCCGAGCGTCTGACTAAAATAATTCCCCGAGCTAGTGCGGGAGGTAGTACTAGCGTGAAGCGGTAGAATCTCGAGCCCCTTGTCTATTTAATTCAAGCTACCGCATATCAGTAACTACTACCGCTCGACGGTAGGTGTCATAGAAGAGCTTCTTACTTCGCTTAGACCTATAAACCTACACACTCTACCAACACAAGATATGATCAAATACAACATGAGAATTGATATTATCAAACTGAGGATATGTGAACAGTCGGCTCCAACATACTCTCCATTTTGATAATATCAAATCTCATTCATGAGATATAATAAGAAGTGCATGATACAATGTATATATACGAGATAATCGTTAAAGCTCAGGTTTCGGGTTACATATTACTCCCCTACACACACACTCCCCCCTATGTATGTGTTCTACACGCTCCCCCTATCTACGTGCACAAAACAAAATGAGCTCCCCCTACATGTGATTCACCCTTACCCATGACTCATGAGCCATCTGTTCTCCCCCTTTGATACTATCGAAAGGGGGTGGGGAAGACCAAAAATAAACATTCGCAAGCACGGGAGAAACAAAATGCAGTATATAATGAACATGATAAGGAATGCAGTATGTAATGAACATGATAAGGAAAGCAAACAGTGCACATTATAGAAAGTGAAATGAGAGGCGAAAAATAATAGGGGTGACCAAACATGAAATCAAAGAATATTAAGCATAGTGGTCAAACTGATGAGTACAAGACACAGAAATAGTTTTGAAAAAGTTTCAGAGTTATAAAGGATTGGACAACACAGGTAAACTGAGCACATAATGATTTAGAGTACAATGTTACAAGAGTTATAGAATTAATACAGAGGAACACTGTACAAGTCATGAATAAAAATCACATGCTAGAACTTACGTGCTAGACATATAGTGTCGTTTTAGTCCAATTCTTATGCATGGAAACGTTAGATAGAGCAATGACATGTGTACGTGTAACATCAGAAGATAAACATCTAGTAGTGTTAACATTCATTACATGTTTATCTCAGTAATTAAATATGCTATCGCGAGAGGAATAAAGTGAAAAATCATGTCACATTGCTATCTACGTTATACCAAGGCTAAACTAGGGGCACTAAGCTTAAGGTAGTAGCCTGTGCACAAGATCAAAATGATTTTTTTAGACCAAGGTGCTCATCCTCACAATGCTTAAAAAAACTTATCAGGAGTAGTGAGTAGTGTTTGGGGGGGGGGGGATTTCCTTGACACAAGGCTTAATAGCATGCAGTTTTTTGTTATTATTTATTAGTGTTGTGTTATCAATTTTATAGTTTGGATTTCAAGGGCCTCAAATCAATCGAAATCTACCCACATAGATATATACACTTTGACTTGTATACACAAGACTTGATCACTAGAGATTTTGCCCAAAGTTCTACCCTTTATAGACGCACATATGTATCGTGATATTGATTATTCAAGTTATTTCTAACATGGTAGACACAATATCACGAGTTATAACGTGTAAGCATATAAGTTCTACAGGAGTGCTTCGTTTAGGGATGTGCGAACAGTGTAAAATCATTCTGCTACCTAAATCCTTACACATACCTAGAGGCATATTCAACGAATACTAATATATCTAGTCGCACTCAGTAGCTAAGCACCTATAGATTCGACACATCATGACATAGTAGACAATGCTCACAGGGATTAACAAGCCTAACTCAAACATTGTATATACACATCATGCTATAGGTTCTAGCCATGTGTGTTCTAAGAGTGATCACTCCACAGTTTTTTTGTTTTGATTTAGGAATTTTATATTTTTTGGATTCGAGAAAAATAAAAGAAATAAACAACAAACCAAGCGAAAATGAAGAAGTAAAAAAATAGTCAAAGAAATGTTTTTTAATTTTTGGGAGATTTTTCAATTTTTTTTGTTAGTTTTGATAAAAAAGGAAACTGAAGCAGAAACACCCAAAGAATAAAAAATAATAAAAAAACAGTCAAATGCACCATGACTAGGAAGAGAGATCCAAAACATCCAACTCGAGTCAAAGTAATGAGAAACACGCATCTGTGAGTGGTTTTGTGAATATGTCAGCTAGTTGGTCACCGGTGCTAATGAAGCTTACTCTCATGTTCTTTTTCTTAAAGTGATCCTGAATGAAATGATGACGAATGTCTATATGTTTGGAATGAGATCGATGCACTAGATTATTGGTCAAGTCTATGACACTCTTGTTGTCGCAACTAAGAGTAACGTTCCTACAAATTAAGCCAAGTCTTCTAACATTTGAGACATCCAAAGTGCTTGTGCACAACAACTCCCTAAGACAATATACTCAGCTTCAGCAGTAGAGAGGACAACCGAGTTTTATTTTCTACTTGACCATGTGACTAGTGCCAGACCAAGGAAGTGACAGGCACCACGCGTGCTCTTGCAATTAAGAGAGCATCCAGCATAATAAGAGTCGGAGTACGCGTAGAGTGTGAAATCAGTGGTGTGGGGTACCAAAGACCAAGAATTTGTGTGCCTATAAGATACCTAAAGATATGTTTAACCGCTTTCAAGTGTGATTCATTAGGATCAGCTTGATACCTAGCACATAGACACACCGCGAATTTAATATCGTGCCTAGACGCACTTAAGTAGAGTAGTGATCTGATCATTCCTCTAAAGACAGTTTGATTTACCGAAATGTCACTTTCATTCTTTCCTAATTTTAGAGAGGCACTCATTGGAGTCTTGATTGTTTCAGATTCTCAAAGCCAAATTGCACAATCATATCTTTTACGTATTTCGATTGGCTTATAAAAATTTTATCATTACGTTGAGAAATCTGAAATCCTAAGAAATAAGATAACTCTCCAACTAGAATCATTTCAAATTCAGACTGTATTAAAGTGATAATTTCTTGCATAATTTATCATTTGTGGCCCCAAAAATAATATCATCCACCTAAATTTATAAGAAAATTAAATCAAGATTCTCGTGCTTCACAAAGAGAGTGGTGTTCGCCCTACCCATCCTAAAGCCATGTCCTATGAGAAAATTCGTGCGCCTATCATATCAAGCACGGGGTGCTTGCTTTAGTCTGTACAAGACTTTCACCAACTTGTATACGTGGTTTGGGTAGTTAGCATTCTTGAATCCAGGTGGTTGCTCGACATACACATCTTCCTCAATATATCTATTTAAGAATGCACTCTTTACATCCATTTGATATAATTTAATTTGTTTACAACTCGCAAATGCCAAAAATATATGAATGGATTCAAGACATGCAACCAGTGCAAGTGATTCCTCAAAATCCACACACTCTATTTGCGAGTAAACTTGTGACACCAACCTAACTTTGTTTCTAGTTATCCTATAGTCACCAACAAGTTTATTTTTGTAAATCCATTTCAAAACTATATCTGGATGGCTATCTGGATGCTCCACAAACACCAAGACTTTACTTCTCTCGAATTAGTTTAACTCTTCAGTCATAGCCAAGAACCATGATTCATCCTTTAAGGCTTCTGAGATGTTTTTGGGTTCAATTTCAGATAGAAAACACAAGTTCGAAAAAGATTCATGTAATGTCGACCGAGTTCTAACTCCATATGAGGGCTCTCCTATTACTAGTTCTCGTGGATGTTGCTTTAAGAAATTTAGAGTACTTAGAGGCCTATGTTCGTCTATATGAGTTGGAACATCAACCGACACTTCTTTCTCCTCACCCTTAGCTTTGAACTGTGCATCGTCATCAATTTCCTCTTCGTTTGGTCTAGGTTCTTCGGTTGGTGTATTTTTGTCAAAGTGGACATGGGCCGATTCCTCAACAACTAAGGCTCATTTGTTATAGACCCTATAGGCACGACTCGTACTAAAGTATCCTAACAGGATGTCATGATCTAATTTTTCGTCAAGTTTTCCTAAGTGATCCTTAGTGTTTAGAATAAAACACGGGCAACTAAAGACTCAAAAATAGGAAACTGATGGCTTCTTATTGAAGTAGAGTTCATATGGAGTTAACTTAAGAATGGGGCGAATCTTGACTCGGTTCATCACATAACATGTTGTGTTAACCGCTTCAGCCCAAAAATATCGAGGCAAGCCAAACTCGACGAGCATTGTGCATTATAACTCTTGGAGCATGCAGCTCTTTCTTTCTACTACCCCGTTCTGTTGAGGAGTGCGTGGGGCTGAAAATTCGTGCTTAATTCCAAAATTATTACAGTAGTTCGTGAAATTTTCATTCTCAAATTCCCCCCCATGATCCGACCTTATGCATTTTATATTTAGTTCCTTATCATTTTGAAGTCTAGTGCATAGATTAGTGAACTCAAGGAACATGTCAGATTTTTTCGTAGGGAAGATCGTCCAACAATTACGGGAGTTGTCATCAATAAGAACAAAAGTGTATTGTTTTCCACCTAGTCTACACGTAATAAGAGGACCAAACAGATCCATGTGAATGAGTTCAAGTGGTCTAAACGTGGAAATGTCATTTTTACTTTGAATGAGGTTTTAACATACTTACCTTTTTGACAGAGCACATAAAGAGTTTAAACTACCACTTAATTTTGGAAGTCCACGAACAAGTTTATTCTCTGATAGTTTGAAAATTAGTTTACTTCCTAAGTGTCCTAGTTTCCTATGCCAAAGATATAGTTCCTCATTCTTGGTAACTAAGCATTTCAAATCAGAAGAAGATATATCTTCAAAGCTAACAGTGTAAACATTATGAGTTCTATGAGCAGTAAGTAAAATACTATTAGTTTTGACATCTATAATCTTACAAGTGTTTGTAGATGATTCAAATATAATATTTAGGCCTTTATCACATAGTTGACAAATTGAAATTAAATTATGCATATGTCCATCTACAAACAATACATTTGAAATAGAAAATGCTTTGTTACCTATGGTGCCGATTCCAGGAATGTGTCCTTTGTCATTGTCCCCAAATGTCACCATGCTTCCCTTCTTCTTCTGCAGACTAAGGAACTTGTCTTTATCTCCTGTCATGTGCTTGTAACACCCAGAGTCCAAGTACCACACATTCTCCTTGTCCTTAGCCTGCCAACACACATAAAAAGAAGATGAGTGTAAAGATTCAGTTACCCAAGTTGTTCCCCCCATATAATAGGTAGAGGACTTTGGTAGCCAGACTTGCATAGTTTTCTTGCTACCTTTCCTCAGACACGACCCGAAAGCATGACCAAACCTTTGACAGTTTGCACACAATGTATAGGCAGTGGATGCTGCATTTATCTTGTTTTTAGAGCTCGTGCTTGAGGATGGGGATAACCTTCCAGAGTTATTGAACTTATTGTGTGATTCCTTATAATTTATTTAAGTCTTAACTTGACTATGATTGTTGCTCGGTGGTAGCGTTGGACTTACAAATCATAGTACAAATTTTCCAGATCCATGACACTATGCATCCAACAACATATTCAGAGATTTTTGCCATATTCCAAATTTCTGGATAGCATAGTTAAGATCATGGATCCTCGCCTTTAGGGCGGTATTTTCAGTGACTAGCATTACACACGGATTGACGAACTGTTGTTTACCCTCTTCTATTTTGGCAAGAGGCATTTGAAGTTTTTTCTCCAAGACATTCCTTTCATTTGTGAAGTTATTAATTTTCAACAATGCCTTGCAGAGACTCACTTTTAGCTCTTCGATCATTGCCATCGAGTGATGACACTCCAGATACTCGATCTTCTCTCTGCCACATTTTATTAATTCACCTTTTAAGTTTTCGAAGTCCTTTTTGATTCTCTTGTTTTCATTTGTAATGGATTTCTTCTCAAGTATGACACTATCTAACTTATCACAAAGGTGTTCGTAAATCTCAAGAAGTTCAATATAGGAGGGTGGAGTTACCTAATTGTCTCTCTGGACACTTGACTCATCTTCAGATTCATCTTGATTTCTTCCCATGAGGCACAGTTTTGCCTCATCTTCACTACTCGAGTCTGAGATTCTTGATTTGTCAGATCCATCATCATCCCAAGTCAGCGCCTTTAGCACCTTTTTTTCCTTTATGTCGGCTTTGCTTCTCATTTTCCTCCTTCTGAAGTCTTGGACATTCCCTCTTTATGTGCCTAGGCTTGTAATAGTGATAACACTCAGGTAGGGTCTTCTCATCATCGCTCTCTGTCTCCTTTGATGGTTTGTTCCACCTCCTGGCTTCTTCAGCACCTTTCTTCAAAATTTTCTTAAATTTTCCCTACCTCTTGGGATTCTTCATGAACCTTTTGAACTCTAGAACATAGAGGCTTCCTTTGTCGTCATCCTCAGATTCTTCAGCAATCTTTCTCTCACTTGCGGCCTTTAGTGTCAACCCCTTCTTCTTTATCTCCCTGGGATACTCCTCAGCTTGAATCTTCAACTCAAGTTCGTGTGTCTTCAAGTTTCCAATGAAGCTCTCTATCTCCAGAGTGCTGATATCATGTGATTAAACAATCGCAGTCACCTTCGGGTTGAAGCGAGGAGGCAAAGATCGCAGGATCTTCCTCACCAGATCTCCATTTGAGTAGCTCTTCCCTAGGGATCTAGAGTGTTGAAACCGAAAAATGATCTCCTGTGGAGTTCACCCTTGGGGAAGGGGTGTTCGCGTGCCTACTTCACTCCTACAAGCAAAACAACAAAAGAAACAAGGGGAACCGACCCAAGTGCTCGGCGGGGAGGACCCACCACACACCCGGAAGATCTGAGAGTGCTTCCCCTCCTTAGCCAGAGGCCGTGCTAAGGTACCCTCAGAAAGCACTTGAAAACTGGAGCAGGAGAGCAAAGGAAAGCATGCATTATGTGGTACCCCTTGGGTTCTATTTATAGTTTCCAGAATCTGAACTGTCAATAACCAAAATGAACTGACCTGAAGTTACCAAAATGCCCTCGGTTGGGTCTGCCAATAGCCAAACTCCGCTATTTTGAAGGGCTATGGGCAGACGTGCGGGGGCAAAACAGTAAAAAGTACCTCATAGATCTGGGCGAGCTGGGGAGCCTGGCCACCTCGACGGATCCTGCTCGCCTGTTGTTGTCGAGCCCCTTTGCGAGAGCGTGAGCTGGAATGGCGAGGTTGCCCATCCGTTGGTCACCATCAGTCGACCTTAGCTCGACGATTCTTGGACTAGCTTGGGGAATGCCGAGCTCGAGGTCGACGAATGCCGCTCTCCCGTTCGACGAATGCCGAGCTCGGGCTCGGATCCCCTACTGTCGAGCTCGCCCATTAGTTTCTGCCCGGTCGGTTTGGTTCCTGGTGACCTTATTCGCTGGACACGTGGTTGTACATAGAGGCGTTGACAATCTTGGTGAAGTGTGTATACAAGCTATTTACTTCCTCATCGATCTCTATCCGGAATTGTTAGTATTCAGATTCGAGTCAGAACAGCTTCGACTCCTTCACCTGCGAGGTACCTTTGCGAGTATGCTCAAGTAGAGTCCATATATCATATGCAGTTTCACAGTTACAGATTCTATTTAATTCAATTTTATCCAATTCACAGAATAAAGAGTTCATAGCCTTGACATTGTTCGTACATCTGAGCTTGTTAGTGTTATCCCATTTATCGTGTGGTTTGACTAAGATAGTATCACCTACAGTGGTAGTGTGTGCAGTGTATTTCATCTCGATCATGACCCACACGTACATGCTTTGGGTCATCAGAAAGATTTTCATTTGTGTTCTCCAGTGACTATAGTCGCTCCCCATGAACAGTGGGGGTCTACTCACACCCTATCCCTCAGGAAATACGTGTATTGCATTGGCCATCTTACTTTAGGTTTTTAAGCCATTTTGAAGTAACCTCCTATGATACCACTTGTTGGATCTAGTGGCCAACCTTAGAGGGGGCGGGGGGTGAATAAGGTTTAACGACGATTACTAGAAATTTGAATTTATTCTATCTAGAAAAACTAGTTTAAGAAGCTACTGCAGGGCGTTAAGTAGCTAACGCGCGGCGGTATGTCACAGAACTCATTTTCCTGGGTAAATTTCCCCTTGGAGATCCATGCACCCTTCAGTAACTCACAAGCTATCAATCACTACATTATACGAAAGTAAAGAACCAGAAAATGAATTTCATTGCAAACTAAATCAATAATTGTTTTTAAAGATTACAAAAACTTGATCTCCGTGATGCCGGAGACCGAAGGTGGTGAATGAAGAAATACTTTTGGTTTTCTATATCGACCCGCTCCCCGGACCGGTTGGCTCTCTCCCTTTACCTATAAGAAATGACTTCGAGCCGACTCTTCACCCTCACGCAAGGAGGTCTCTTAGAGCCCCGCTAGATCCCCTAATCTAGACGTCCCTTCCCCGGGATGATTTCTCACAGAATCCTTCCCGAAACCCGACGACATTCACCGGTCGATTTTCCTCACCACAAGAATACAAAGAAGAGAAAAATACACAAAAATATAAAAAGATTAAAGTTCAAATCTCCCTCAACATGAATCCTCCGTCGAGCATCCGTGATCGGTGCTAGAATTCTTTGCGGGCTTGCAACCGATCAACTCTTCATAGGCTTTGTTGTTCTTGCCTCGCCCGAGTTCTTCGTGTGCGAACATGAGGGAGCGAGGCGGTCTTCTTTTCATTCGACGGAGATGGCGGAACGGACCACAAAGAGGCGGTCGAACCCTAGGAGTCGCAAATTTGAGTCTCTTTTCGTCTTGGTAAGGAATACAGTAAATGAGGTGCCTTTTATATGTCTTTTTCAAAACAGGTTACCGTCGACGGTAAGACTAGCACCCGACGGTAGGTTCACGCACTTGATGTTGACAGCTCTCCTCCAAATTTGGAAAAATAGTCAAAATGAATATTTTCCTTTTTTCCATACTAGCGTGGCACGACAGGTAGGTAACGCCTGGCGGTAGTCCAGTCATCTTGATGCTTCCATCTTGACGATCGTTGAGTGGGTTAACGCGGCGAGGTACCAAGGTATCGCCCGGAGGTACTCAAGTCATCTCGACGAATCCAACTCGACGATCGTTGAGTGGGCTAATACGGCGCGGTACCAAGGTATCGCCCGACGGTAGTACAGTCATCTCGACGAATCCATCTTGTCGATCATTGAGTAGGCTACAACGACGCGGTATAAAGTTAGAACATGCGCAGTAGGTTTCCGAGCGCCTGGCTAAAATAATTCCCGAGGTAGCGCGAGCCATAGTACTAGCACAGAGTGGTAGAATCCCAAGCACCTTGTATATTTAATCCATGCTACCGCCCAGCGGTAAATGCTACCGCCCAGCGGTAACTACTATCACACGACGGTAGATGTCATAGAAGAGCTTCTTGCTTCGCTTGGACCTGTAAACCTGCACTCTACCAAACATAAAATATGATCAAGTACAACATGAGAATTGATATTATCAAACTGAGGATATGTGAATCGTTGGCTCCAACAAACTCTGCATTCACATTTATCTTCCTCTAAGTTCTCACAGCTTCAACATTTCCAGTAGCAACAATAACTTCTTGCATGTAATCTCCGCAAACGATCTCACACAGGTCCTCGCCCAGAAGATAGCTTTCCATAAATTACTTCCACTTCTTAAAATTAGTCGATGTAAGAAGCTTGATTCCAAAACCCCTTGCAAATCCTCCTTCCATTGCACTATCCCTGGTTAACTTAGACTTACAGAAGCAATAAAGCAAAATGTCGGTTGATCGCTGCTCAAGCCTTTGTTCTCTCTGATACCATGCAAAAATTTGTGAATCACGGAGAATGGGAAACCAGGCGTAGGAACACTCACCTATCTGAAGTCAAATAAATCAGATACAAACAAAAGAGCAAGCATCTTGTACTATCAAAAATTCTTTACAGGACAAGGCATACATGACAAGACATGATTCGCTGATGTACCCGAAGAAAACAAAAAGAGCAAGTAACGAACAAGTTGCACGGTCTCAATGAGAAGCCGCCGACCCTGCCTAGCTGCCTGCAGAGTCCTCTTAAGCGGCCAAGTCGCCAGACTGCAACCTCGCCGCACGGATAACCCGTTATTCCAAAGCTGAAAAAAACTCTGTCCCCTGATCTGCAAGCCGCCTGACCACAACATCTCATAGCCTCCAGACCACCGCAAACACTACTGCTGAACTGAACAAGCCGCCAAAAGCGGACATCTTATTGAACTGATAAAGAGTTGCAAAAGAGAAACCGCTCGGTCCAAGCCGCGACCTGCTGCTAACTGTTGGTTGCTATCCGCAGAGTTTGCACTGTCCCTGACCAAAGTCAGAACCAAATCACTGGCTTTCCAACGCTCTCTGCACAACCTGCACAACATAAACTAGTGAACTCTTCAAACCGCACGAACACAAAAAATAGTCTGCAACAACCACCCGAGTTCACTTACTGTTCATTCAGAGGTACTGTTGATGTTACAGGGGGCCTATTTATAGGCACAGAGAGGAGTGTGACCACTGCCCTAGCCGATAGGATCACCTCCCTATCTTGCGGAGAGCACCGAGTGTATCCGCACAGCCGCAGACACAAAACCACTCCGCTGAGACTAGGCCGGACAGAGCATCACACCAGCAGACCCTGCGGAAACACCACCAGTCTGCACACAAGAGAACACAACTCCAGTTCCCACGCCCTTGCAGACACCGCTCCAGTCCGCACACTCTGAGCCCACAACTAGAGTACAAGGCTGGTAGTTGCAGAACTCGACGGACAAAGAAAACAGTCCGCGCGATCTCCCGGACTGAGAACACCTGGACTTTGAACAAAAACAGACCAAGTCCACACCACCAGCCATCTCTGGTTCGAATACAACACCAGCGGATACAGAGGTCAGTCTGCACAAACCGGCGGACTCCAACACCAGTTTGCACTAACCAGCAAACTGCGCGATTACACCAAACTGCACCACCAGAGCAAGACCAAGGCACCCGCCATGCCGAACTCCTGAGTTCCAAACCAGTCTGCAACCCGGACTCAACGTACTACGCGGATAAACATCCTATCCGCCTGGTTCCCTCCAGGGAACATGCCAACAAAGAACCACTGACCGACCTGGCTAGTTGCCAGACCTATCCTTACAGACTGCACGGTTAAATAGCCCAGTTCGTGCGGACAGTCCGCCCAGACTGCTAATTTCACTTCAAAAAATTCAACATTATTTATTTAAATCATTTCATATTTAGAGATACGAGTAATTTAAGTCATGATTGTCAATTATCATATTAAGTGTAATTAATTGTGCTCACACTACTTTGCTAAACAAATTAAGTTATGAAGAATTCACGTGATTTCAGCAAGTTTAATTAGTTGAGATTTCTTCCCTTATAATCTTCCTCCTCATACAGTAAGTTACTCGTTTCATAAAGCCCCACGGGCCCGGTCCTAAACTGGACCTCCCGGGCCTGGGCTTTCCCGAACCAGGCTCGGGCCCTAATTACAGCCTGTCCGGGCCGGGCCAGGCTTCTGGCTCCGGAAGGGGGTCTGCTAAGGCCCCCAGGGCCAGGCCGGGCCGGGCCCAGGCTTAGCCAGGCCCTGTTTTTTTTTTATTATTTTTAAAAAATTAAATATAAACTAAATAAATAAAAAAAACTTATATAATTTATACCAATAGTCCAATACGAATATACGATTAATTTCATATTTTGAAAGGAAAAATAATAATTTTATTAATGTTGAACGGAAGATCGACTTACTTGATGATGTTTGGGTTGTAGCACTTGGTGGATGTATTCGGTTTCTTGCTCGTCATCGTAGTGACTGAACGACAACCCACGTCTGATGACGTTCTTCACCTGCAGCTCCCGCTGCCGACCTTGATCGTACATTCATATTTGTCCAGATGTAGATAATTGCGCCTGGCTGGACTCGGGAGGAGCTTGTTTGGACAGTGCAAGACTTAATGTGTCTTGCGAGTGTCGAGTTGCCACTGAGAGTATGTAATTTTCGAGCATTGTTTGCCCTTCGCCTTATGCTCGGAGTCGACTTTCACTTTGTCGAAATATTCCCAAACTGGCATCGTATGCTTGTGCTCCACCACTTCGTGAGCGACCGATGATGATGAAGACGCAATCATCGACGACGTATTCGACGTAAAAAAATAGTGAGGTGGAACTTGGGAGGGGTGAGACTTGAGGTGGGGGGTTATAGGATTTTAAAAAAACTTTCAAAACATATTAAATTATTTATTTTAATTTTAATAGTTTATTAATTAAATTATTAATTATAGGCTGCCAGCCCTATTTATTAGGGCTGACAGCTTTTGGAATTTTTGTGGGGGGGGGGGGGGGGGGGGGTTATAGGATTTTAAAAAAACTTTCAAAAAATATTTAATTATTTATTTTAATTTTAATAATTTATTAATTAAATTATTAATTATAGGCTGCCAGCCCTATTTATTAGGGCTGACAGCTTTTGGAATTTGGAGGCAACGCCTCTTAGAGCCGTTGATTGTTAAAGGGGTCGGGCCCGGCCTTAGCCCGGGCCTAGAAACCGGGCTTTGCCCGGCCCCGGCAAGGTACCGGGTCGGGCAAATGTTCATATATGGGGCCTTGTTAGGCCCCATGGCCCGGCCTGGGCCCGGGGCTGGCTTAGCCGGGCTTTTACCTGGCCGGCCCCTGGGCCCGGTTTTTATGCACACCCCTACAGTAAGTTCTTCGCTATTAAAAACTAATCCCCCAAAAATATTATATTCTCTTTAATATGGAACCAAAGAAGAATCAAAACTATTGGTCTGAACAGGGGTGACACTTAACAAAGAAACATTGGAGACATTCTTCACACATAGGGAAGCCAGAGTGGGCGGGAGAAAAGAGCCAGGGCTCTAATGCTCTTCGATCCGAAGATGGGAAGATAGGATGCAAACCTTAGATCGCCGGAGAAAGAGTTGGGGCGGGAACGAGTCTCAAACCCTAAACTAAGCCGAAGAAAATCGATTGAGGAATGGGGTTTGGTGAAAGAAATCTAGCACAGGGAAGGGGGCGGCGAAAGAAAAAGCATGATTTGGCGGAGAATCCCGCGACGCGAATTGGAGTCGTGAAGAAATTTCACAACTCCAAATCGTGTTATTTCTACAATCGAGCGGTGGCTTTTTGCATTGGTGATGGGAAGAATGCTGTTAGGCGGGGCAGTGTAACAAGTTGCGGTACACAGCTCTCAAATCGCTCCACCAAACAGAGACTGGGAACACTTTCTGCAGTGACTGTACAAAAACAAATTGATGAGATTAAGGCATTGTTTGGGGGGACTTATTCTCACCGGTCAAACGGTTCCGAGCGCATGAACCGGACCGCTTGACCGGTGAGAATAAGTCCCCCCAAATGGAGCTTAAGGCTTCATTTGACATTCCGTTTTCGTCCGATGCATTTTTACCAAATGTGACGCTGCAAGCTTTTTTCATTTGGATTTCTGCCTTATTTTCAAACAGCTGGCGTTTCTTTGTACACGCAAAAAACTGCGGCCCAAAACCCTCCCGGTGAGCTCCATTTGCCTGCGTTTTGTGAGGAGAAAAATCGTGAATCGAGTTTTCGTCCCGTCTCTCTCCCGTCGCCCCAGAGCCGTTTGCCGGAGGTGGAGTTGAGACCGGCTCCGCCTCCGCCTCCGTCTCCGTCAAGCACTACTTCTCCATCTGGAGGTCACCGCCACCAGAGGAGGTGCTGGAGATTGGCTTGGCTCCGCCTCCCACTCACCCGCCTCCGCCAAACTATAATCCTCCATCTGGAGGCCACCGGAGGAGGTGCTGGAGCTTGTCTTGGCTCCGCCTCCCCCGCCTCCACCAAACTATAATCTTCCATCTGGAGGCCATCAGAGGAGGTGCTGGAGCTTGGCTTGGGTCTGCCTCCCCCTCCCCCTCCTCCGCCAAACTATAATCCTCCATCTGGAGGTCACCGCCACCGGAGGAGGTGGTGGAGCTTTGCTTGGCTCCTCATCCTCTACCGTGAGGAAATAAAAACTTAGGATATTAGGGATTTTAATAAAAAATTATTTTATATATATATATATATATATATATATAATCAATAAAATATAGTATATAAATAATTATATTAATATAGTTTTAACCAATGTTTTAAAAATCGGACCGGACCGGCTGATTCAACCGGTTGAACCGCCAACCAGTTCCCCGGCCGGTCCAGTCGGTTTCTCAAAACCGCCCCAGTCGAAAACCGGCCTAGAAGCGGCGAACCGGGAGGTTGGACCGGTGAACCGGAAACCGGGCCGGTTTTCCAGAAACCGGGTGGTCCAAAATGCCAGCCATTTTCACCGGTAGATTTCAATCGGGCGGTTGAGATTCACGCTGCATTTGAGTTTAGGGTTATACGATTATACCTATTCAGGTTTGTTTCCATTCATTCCAGACCGATCACTCTCACTTCTTCCTCACGCTGGATCGACGGCTTCGTCTTCCTCACGCTCGATCGGATCGGCGGCTTCTTCTTCCTCACGCTCATGCTCGATTGGATTTGCGGCTTCTTCCTCCCCATGTCCTACAACGAAAAACTACTTCCTCCATTGGTCGTGCTCCCATTAGAGGCGGAAATAAGTTGATCTTTTGCAACTATATCAAAAGTCTCTCCTCGCCGATACTTTGCATATACGAGCTCTCTCCTTCTAGAACTTACAGATCCTAACTTCCATCTGGACTTTTGATTCCAGGTATGAATGGCCCCCTCTTTCTCTTCCTATTTCCATCTACATAGCTTCATTTGAGTTTCTTATTCTAGGTTTGCTCTTGGTTACTTCTGTTCCAGATCGGGTGCGGCGTCGGACACTCCTCCACTGCCCTCCTGCATTCTACGCCCTCCAGTCAGCCGCTGCCAACCCTCTTCCACACCATCCTAGATCACAGGTACTGTCCCTACCATTCTAGTTGCCTGACACCCCTTGACAACCTCATTCCTTGTCATTAGGTATTTTCCAGACTAGGACAATCCTTCCTTGTTCGGATTATATTGTTATGGATGTGATAGTATACTTGTTTACCTCTTGATTTCGTATTGATTTACAGAATTTAATTACATTGAACTTAAAATTAATTGCAGTTCAATTGTGGGCAACCAATAGTTAACTCGGACTTATTTATAATTATCCACTTGCAATTTAACTCTGACTTTGTATAACTTGTGTGTGTTAATTAGACTTGATTAGGTTTTTTCCCGGCACCGCACGTTGGGTTTGCATATGTTCAGATTGCACTTTTACAACCTACCTTGCATCATTGTGAAATATGAAATTCACACATATATAAACAAATAAGGCTTCTTTGCAGAAATGTTCTATTATTTTCACATGCTCACTGTTTGGTTCTTGAAATCCAAGTGCTGGGTAGTGAGTATATTCAGGTATGATCCTTTGAAATCCTAGTGCTGACTATGATTGATGATATACTATCATTGAAAGAGTTGGAGTACTTTACTTTTGAGAACTATGATATTAAGAGCTATTAAGTCTATATTCTAGACATGATGTTTAATTGTCCATTTTAACTCTATACCTCATTGTGTGACATTATATTTATGATGTGTTTGCATTAGTTATTTTATTTTTGATATATTGATATCCATAGTATTTCATAGTACATACATGATGATATAATATTAGTTACTTTTGTCTAAACGGTCCAACCCTGGTTCAATAACGGTTCAACAGATCCAACCGGTTGAACCATGAACCTCTCCTAAGACAGGTTCCATCTCCGGTCCGATTATCAAAACGTAGGTTTTAACATTAATATAGTTTTAAGAGTATATTAGAAAATAGAAAAGAAAAAATGATTAAAGAAAATTATACAAAATATTTCATACTAAAAAATATTTATAAAACGTCACAATTGTTTTGTCAAATGGTTCTCTATTTTGAATAGCTCTCTGCAAACACAGACTATCCAAACACATCTCTATTTTCAACAACAAGTTTCAAACAGCTCAATTTACAAACCTGCATTTACAACAACTTATTTTACAACCGCAGCCGCTCTACCAAATGAAATCTAAGATAAAAGATGCCACAACAATATATTTAATCCATCAAGGTGTTCATGAAGTTGTATTTTCAAGAATCATTGTAGCAGAAACTGCAAAACAGGTATGAGATACATTAAAAATCAAATATAAAGGCAGCACAAAGCTAATTAACATGAAATTACAGCGCTTATGGATGGATTATGAGCTTCTATGGATGAAACTATGTGAATATATAGATTCTTTTATTGCTAGAACTATCAAACTGATCAATCAAATTTGCAGCTATGATGATGAATTAGAGGATAAAAAGATTGTGTCAATGATCTTAAGAAGTTTAACACCTCAGTTTAGTGCAGCTGCAATGGCAATTAAAGAGTCAAAAGATCTCCCC
The DNA here is from genome assembly GCA_039583875.1 of Platanthera guangdongensis. NCBI lineage: Eukaryota > Viridiplantae > Streptophyta > Magnoliopsida > Asparagales > Orchidaceae > Platanthera > Platanthera guangdongensis. Next base: position 200,967,573 of record CM077153.1, read on the forward strand.
AGTTTGGACTCGTCAGAACTCATTTGTTCTCTCAAATCTCAAGAAGATAGAGTGTTGAGAGATGTGCTAACCTTTAGAACAAGCTCTACAAAGTAAAATGACTTTAAAAACCAAACGAGATTGGAAAGCACTGTGAAACCAGCTCCTGGGTCTTCTCACAGTTCTGAAAAGGGAAAAACAAAGCCAAAAGCGGTCCATATATTTTTGCTGCAAAGGCACAAAAATATTGCATTATCTGTGATAAATCAACGCATGATTCTAAGGACTGTTATTATTGGTGCAAAATTTATCACCTACTCCTTCCACACTCAACAATCTATTGGGAAGTTTGGTGAAGAGATTGGAGACAGCAACTGACCGGATATTTTGCCCTGCGGGCTCGACGAGCAGAAGAGGAAGCTCAGATAGTGGGTGTCGCTGGCAGCGGCGAACAATAGACTGACCCGCCGCGGCGAATGCCTCTCTTGTAACGGGTTTTTTGATTTTAACAAAAAAAGTTACAAAGGGACAGTGGGGGTACCCTAGGGGTATGCACAAATACAAAAGTATCAGAATAGAAGGCTGAGAGACTTAGTGTCCACACCTAGATTAAGGTAGGTTCTAGGCTAATTCCGCCGTCCTAATTTGAGCACCCCTGGTCCCTATTTATACTAGAGGGTAGGCTGCTCGGACGATTACGTGAAAAATCAGGTGTTAAATGTTATATTAAACACGACAGTCAATACGCCGGCGCAAGAGGTACACAAAGATTTGGGTGGCGGTGGGTTGAGAGAAGAGATCATGCTTAACTGCACGGTGTTGCCTATACTAATGCCGAAGAGACGAGTCCGTGCGAGAGTGATACCCGCTGTGACTTCTTGAGCGAACTGCCAAATCTGTCTCCTAAGAGGTCACTTGACCCCACGCAGAACACTGTTGTGCTACCGCCAGGAGTGTGCCCGCGAGCACCTGCAATAACCACCCGGATGACTGACCTGGCCTGATTTTGTCGGTGTCATGATGAGGTGGCACTCAAAAGTCCAGCAATGGGGCAACCGCCATCTCTCCCTAGCGGGACAGGTGTCTCTTGTGCGTTTCTCCTTCCTGGCCGGGCCGGCCTACGGTCTCACGCACTTGGAAATACCTCGGGCGGTGGTGGATACGGTAGAAAGGCTCACTCGGTCCATTTTGTGGCAGAAGAGTCTATCTTGCTGAGGTATACATTATGTTAAGTGGGACTCGCTGTACTTGCCTGAAATCCACGGTGGGATCGGACTCCGGTTACTTTGGGAGTAGGAAGACCCGTTGAGGACTCGCTTGGCTTAGGACATGCTCCACAGTGGCGGCTACCTCTTTGGAAACATCTTTTGTGCTAAGTACGAGCTGCGGTTGAGGGATCCGGTGCCCAACCGATTTGACTCGCCTGCCTGGGCTACCATTTGACACGGCCTTAATTGCCTCTCGTCGGTCACCCGCTGGCGGATCGGAGATGGTAGCTGCATCGACGCCCTTCAGTATTGTTGGATCCTTGATACCCCCCTAGCGCGCTGGCCAACCTTTGTCGACGTGTCTAGGTTTGAGGGCCTGAGCGTGGCGGACTTGCTGGATGATTCGGGGGCTTGCGACATGGATGCGTTGACCTCCCTCTCTGGCGCGGAGGTGCGGCACCTCATTGTTCAGATTTTGCCGACCAATGGTGAGGATGCCCAGGAACTACTGCGGCAATTCAGCTGGCGGGCCATCTCGACTTTAGCTTTTGAGGCAAGTTACACGGCCCCCGAGCGGGATTTTGGATGGTTCGAATACCTTCGCCTCCACCCACGTGAAAAATTGTTATGTTGGCGTGCGGCCTTGGATGCCTTACCGACTCGGGTGTGGATTCACCGACGTGGGCTCGCGGACTCCCACTCTGCCCATGGGATTGCGGGGTCGTGGAGGATGTGGACCACTTAGCTGGCGGCTGCCTGCGTACTACGGCAGTCGGACAGGAGCTGCTGCGGTGGGGGATTAGGATTCCGGCGGGCTGTAGCTGGTTGGAAATCACCAATGCGGCCATGCAGGGGGGAGGCAGGTTTGGAACCGGTGTGACTTCTCTGCTATACGATCTACCAATGCTGGCGGAGCCGGAATTCGCTGACCCACGGTCGGGAGGTGAACACCCCCATAGTTATTGCCCCTACAGTGTTGGAGAATGCTGCCCTTTTTGATCAAGGTCGCAAGTCAAGATGCTGGGGTACCTCCCTCCCCTCGGGGCTCTTTTGATCACCCTCTTGGCACCCCCACCGCCTGGCTGGATTAAGATCAATGTGTATGGCTCCCTCCAGCCCTCGCGGATTGCTAGTCTCGGTATTATGGTACGTGACGATGCCGGCCAGGTACTCTCTGCGGCCAATTTTGCGTGGCAACATTGGGATCCGGTGTGCGTGGAGCTTGAGGCGATATGTTCCATCCGAAGGGTTGTGCTGTCGTCAATTTTAAATGCCTATGGTGTTATCATTGAGGGGGATGCAACTAATATCATTGATTTCTGCATCAAGCATGCCGAACGGACTGCGAGGTCGGCCATGGCTCCGATGGAGGAGGACCTTGCTTTCTTGGGGGACTTCTCGGCGGTTAGATTCCGACAGGTGGGGCGGAGGGCCAACTGGGCGGCTGATTACTGTGCTAAGCTTGCGGCCGGTGGCGACTTCCTCTGGGTGGCCGGGTGTGGGGCGGATGCGGGCTTTCAGACCTTGGTTGCTGAAGACAGACACGTCTTGGATGTGGTGTGAGCTGCACCTATCAGCTCTTTTTTTTATTTTTGTTCTTGTTTTTGACTCTCCCCCTCACCCTTCTCATTGTCTTCCTGTTTGTTTTAAATTCCTGCTAGTGTATTCTTCACGGATGACTGACCTGGCATCGTCTGTTGTTATCCCTTATCGTAGGATTTGGGTTAACATAATCCCCACACTTTTCTGAGCTTATGTAAGCTCCAAAAAAATTATGTTGGTAACAACAAAGACTGCGACCCAAACTTTGCACTACTTGAAATCTATAAAGAGTGCAAACCATCGTCCTTATGAGACATCCTTCAGAAACTGCTAGCTGCTGTTGGGTTTTTGGGGATGACTCAACACTTGTGCACGCAGCAGAAATAAGAACAAGTAAAACCCAAACGAGTTCGGATCTGGCAATATTCATGAATCAAGAAGCAAAGCATGCTGTAATAAAATTTACCTTTGAGGGATTGAGTCTTAACTCAATCTAGATGCTCCAGAAGAATCGGGCCGGCCACACAGCGGCTAGAGTCTTGAGCGCAGAAAGTATTTCCACGCCTCTATAGTAATCCACACGATCGGGAGAACCCGTAGCAACTTGTCACACAAGCGCTAGGTCAGGAGAGGACACTCATCGTCTCCACAGATTGCTAGATCTGTTGTAGGAGAGGCGGCGGCGAGAATCGCCGGGATCGGGATCAGCGAAGACCAAGAAGGAACAGTTTCCGTCGGGATTTTAGGGTTATCCGTCTTTTTCGTACAGTGACAGCTCATGTGTTTTTTTAGATAGAATCAATTTCATATATAAAATCCTAAAACTATCCTATTTATACCCAAGGAATAAATAGAACAGTCACCGCCACAAGGTCAGAATGTCAATACTTGACTCAGCACGGGCGTTGAGAGAACTCAATGCTGTCAACGCTTCTGTGCCATGGATTCAAGTGATCTCAATGATATCAATGTCAAAATGCTATGACATTGAGTGAGCAAAACATACCCAATGCCAAAGGCCAGAAATCGTTGGGCAGAGTTCGATGAATTTGCGCCAAGGCCAAATTCGTCGAACGGAGTTCGACGAAACTGCCCCAAGTCCATATTTTTCGAACGGAGTTTGACGAATTTGCGTCAAGGCTATATTCGTCGAACGGAGTTCGACGAAATTGCGCCAAGGCCAAATTCATCGAACGGAGTTTGACAAAATTGCGCCAAGGCCAAATTCGTCGAACGGAGTTCGACGACCATGCCACAGAAAATTTTAATCCCCTTTCCAATTCCTTCAACTCATCACATGAGCTATTCAATACAAATCCAATCTCCCAATTTCTCCACAATCTTATGTATGACCCTGATAGGTTCATACTGAGTTTACTGTGAGGCTACATTCTTGATCATTTCCAGATCACTATAGTTGCACCAACAGTCTCCACTTGATCTAGAAAGTATCAAACAAAAGCTTCGCAAATAATGAGCTACATGTAGCAATACATCATTGCTCCCCAAATAGTAAGAGTTTATAAACTCATAAACCATTGTGACCAATGTTACAGTGTTGTCATGTCCCTTCATCCTTTACATCCGGATAGAACTAGAGGTATAGACTATGTCACCCTCATAAATGTTCAATCCATGTTTCTTGATCTAGAATGGACTTGCAGAAAAATGGTGAGTCCAATTTCATATATTGACTCAACCAAGCATGACCATGCACTTCTCAGTCTCATTCCATCAAGGGGCCCCATGGATGCAACTCCTGTCATATAGGAGGACAAATCACATCTCTGCTCACATACAAACACCCAAATGATTCATAATATATCCAATAACCACCTTTATCATCCAACTTTATCAAGACTGGACTTTTGATGGCATCAAAACACGCTCTTCCTCGCTCAATGAAAGTTGTGACTTTAGGTCAAAAGCCCACAAACACCATTGCCACTTGAGCCATACTTGTAACATGTTCATGTAACAATCCACAAAGTATTCTCACGGTGGGTCTGTCCAGTATAACTTGTATATAACAAGTACCCATGTGATGACTTGATATTATAATATCATGACCTGTGAGGATAGACCATCAATCAATGCACATGCTAGTCTTAAAGGTATCATTATCGCCCTTAGCTTGTAAGATGATACAATGACCAGGGACCTTTAAGAATGAAGCTTCTGAAATCATAGGTTCTCACATCAAGTCACTACTTGACCTATGGAAGCAAACACTCCAAGGACATTTATTAGATTAAACTACTCTATCACAATAGAAATAATTTCATAATAAAATAACTTGCCAAAATTATATAAATGAAATGCATATAGTATAATTATTCATCAAATGAAATATTACAGCCAACAAACATACAATCCACAAGACTCAAACTAGAGTTAATCATTCAGGTATCGTATACCCATAGATCTAATATAACCATCATGCTTTCTCTGTACAAGAGACTTTGTTAGTGGATCCACAATGTTTATCTCAGTCGGCGCTCTGCATATGCTCACATCTTCTCGATCGACAATCTCTCTAATTATATGGAACCGCCGGAGTATGCGCTTGGAGTGTTGATGAGATCTAGGTTTCGAATCAAGTGCAATTGCACCATTGTTTTCACAATAGAGATCTACAGGACGAATAATGCTAGGAACTACATCTAACTCGCAGATGAATTTCCTAATCCATACAACCTCCTTCGCTGTATTTGCAGTGGAAATATACTCGGCCTCAGTAGTAGAATCTGCAACTGTATCCTGCTTGGAACTCTTACAATTAACAACACCTCAATTCAGGCAAAACAGAAACCCTGACTGAGACTTTGAATCGTCCCAATCAGCTTGGAAGCTAGCATCCGTGTAACCACTTACAACAAGCTCTTCCTCTCCGCTGAATACCAAGAACATATCCTTAGTCCTTCACAAGTACTTGAGGATATTCTTGACGACTATCTAGTGACCTTTACCAGGATCAAACTGATACCTGTTAGTCATGCTCAAAGCATAAGAGACATCGGGTCTAGTACATAACATGGCATACATGATTAATCCAATTATCAAAGCATATGAAACCAACTTCATGCGGTCCTTAACTTCACAAGACTTAGTACACTGGTCCTTAGAGAGGCTCACACCATGAGACATGGGCAAGAATCCTTTCTTGGTCTCAAGCATGTTGAACCATTTCAACACCTTATTAATGTACGTACTTTGGGTCAAACCCAGCAAATTCTTCGTTCTATCTCTATAGATCTTAATAACGAGTATATAAGTTGTTCCCCTAAGTCCTTCATCGAAAAGCAATCCCCTAGGTTGTTCTTAACAACTTGCAGGGTCGGTTTATCATTCCTGATCAACAGTATATCATCTACATACAATATCAGGAAGACTATAATGCTCCCACTAATCCGTTTATAAACATAATGTTCATCCTCATTCTTGATAAAACCACACTCTTTGATCTTTTCATCAAAATGAAGATTCCAACTTCGAGAAGCCTGTTTCAATTCATAAATGGATTTTTGCAGCTTGCATATTTTAGTGGCTTCAATCGGAGATACAAAACCCTCAAGTTGTATCATATACACTTCCTCGAGAAGGTTCCCATTAAGGAAACCCGTTTTGACATCCATCTGCCAGATCACATAGTCATAATACTCAGCAATAGCAAGCAAAATTCTGATGGACTTAACCATGAAAACATGGGAAAAAGTCTCATCATAGTCAACACCATGAATTTGCTTAAAACCCTTTGCCACCCGTCGGCCTTTGAATGTCTGTACATTCTCATCCATGTCAGTATTCTTCTTGAAGACCCACTTGTACCCTCTAGGTCTTACCCCTTTAGGTGGTTCCACCAAAGTCCATAACTGGTTTTTATACATGGAGTCCATTTCAGATTTCATGACCTCAAGCCACTTCTCAGAGTCCGGTCCACACATAGCCTCCTGGTAGGTTGCAGGCTCATCACTATGATCCATAAGCAACACATTACCTATTTGAGACACGAGAAATCCATATCTCTCAGGCTCAAATCTTGGTCTACCAGATCTACGTGGAACTTGTGTTTCCTGAGCAGGTTCTCAAACTACAACTATATGTAGTCCTGACTCAGGTTCCAATTCTATTTCATTCACTGTTTATTGTTCCTGAACTTCTTCAAGTTCTACCCTAGCCGTCTTTCTACTCAAGAACTCTTTCTCAAAAAAGACACCAGTCTTTGCAACAAACACTTTGCCCTCAGACGGTAGGTAGAAATAGTACCCTTTGGTTTCCCTAAGATACCCCCACAAGATAACACTTATCTGATTTGGGTTCCAGCTTATCGGGCATTTGACGTCTTACGTATGCCACACAGCCCCAAACCTTAATGAACGACATACTGGGACACTTCCCAGTCCATATTTCATATGGTGTCTTTAGAACCGCCTTCGTTGGATCACGATTTAATGTTAAAGCAGTAGTTTCTAAAGCAAAGCCCCAAAAGTAAATAGGCAGATCTGCATGAATCATCATCGACCGTACCATGTCTAACAAAGTATGATTCCTCCTCTCAGACACACCATTATGATGCGGTGTTCTAGGTGGAGTGAGTTGTGATACAATACCACACTCTATTAGATGATCACAGAACTCATGACTTAGGTATTCACTACCTCGATCAGATCAGAGTGATTTAACCTTCTCTCCCAATTGGTTTTCTACTTTGCTTGTAAACTCTTTGAACTTTTCAAAGATTTCCGATTTGCACTTTATAAGATACACATATCCATATCTACTGAAATCATCCGTAAACGTGATAAAGTAGAAAAACCCACCTCTAGCCATAGAACTCATGGTTCCATATACATCACTATGTACTATACCCAAGAGATCATCAACCCTCTCATTAAAGCCAATGAAAGAGACTTTAGTTATCTTGTCTAACAAATAAGATTCACATCTCTCAATTGATTTATAATCAAATGAGTCCAACAGTCCATCTCTATGGAGCTTGGATATACATTTCTCATTTATATGGCCCAAATGACAATGCCAAAGGTAAGTAGGGTTCGAGTCATTTGTTCTTAGTCTTTTAGTATTTTCAATATTATTGATCGGATGGTCTAAGTTAAAAACATACAAACCATTAAATATTTGGGCTACACCATAATAAACATCATTCTTAAATATTGAACAATAATTGTTCTTAATAATAAAAGAACCCACCATGTCCAAACATGAAATATATATAATGTTTCTAGTTATGGAAGGAACAAAATAACAATTATCTAGTTCTATTACAAGCCCACTAGGAAAAGCAAGACGATAAACCCCTACGGCAACAGCAGCAACTCTTGCTCCACTGCCAACACGTAGGTACACCTCTACTTTACTCAGCATTCTTCTCCTTCCCAGTTCCTGCACATCTATACAAATGTGAGAACTATATCTGATATCCAATACCCAGGATGAAGGAGCAGAAAGGTTTATCTCTATAACATATATACCTGAAGTGGACGTCATACCTACTCTTATCTTTTGCATACCCTCAATATACGAAGGACAATTCCTCCTCCAATGACCAGCCTTGCCACAGTAGTGGCACTTTCCTTCTTTCCCTGAGCCTTTCCTTTTCAGTGTAGAAGACTTGTGCTCTAGTCCATACTTAGGTCCCACCATCGTCTTCTTGAAGCCCTTGGCCTTGCCCTTGCCTTTATGCAACATCAATATGTGACTAGCAGGCTTGTCCTTAGTCATGTTTATCTCGATAGTTTGTAACATACTCAGGAGTTCGGGCAGTGTCTTGTCTATTTCATTCATGTTATAGTTCAAGACGAACTGCTCATAACTGTCCAGCAACGATTGCAGGATCAGGTCTGTAGCTAACTCTTGGCCCAGAGGGAAACCTAGTCATTCAAGGTTCTCGATATACCCAATCATCTTGAGTATGTGAGTCCCTATTAGGTCATGAGCTCCCATCTTATACTGGAATAATGTCTTAGTGACGTCGAATCTCTATTGACAAGCTTGCCCTTGAAACATTTTCTTGAGATGCTCATCAATTTCCTTGCAACCCATGTTCTCATGTTGCTTCTGAAGCTCATAGTTCATGGTCGCTAACATGAGACATTCGACGTCTAAGGAGTCGTCGAGATACTTCTTATAAGCATCTTTATCAACACGGGGTGCATTCCCGTCAAGCTCATCAGGGGATACCTCTTACAAAATATAGAGCTTGCGCTCTTGCCTGAGAACAATTCTCAGGTTCCTGTATCAGTCCAAATAATTTGTACCACTCAGCTTCTCCTTCTCAAGGATCGCTCTAAGGGACAGGGTGGAATGTGAACCACTCGCCATGGAAATTCTACAAGAATACAAGCAAAACAAATTAGCACCAGATTTTAAAATACAATTTATCTTTCAATTAGGAATTTAATTAAAAGCGTTTACTATTTTTATCAAACTGATAACCCTCGATATCAATTCAAAAAGTTTGGTGAGTAACCCTCTTAGTGAACAAGATCCATATTTCACTAACACTACGAGTCAGCTTTGACTTTTCTCTCACAATGCAGCTATTTAGGTAGGCAACCCTTGCCAATTGCATCACTATGCAATTATTGTATGGCTTGTGAATAACTCTTTATTCACATCAATCATATGGTGCATGCCAACCCCATGCCTATGGGCACTCAACCTTTGAGGTCACCCAGTTAAGCTAGACCCGATGTCGACAGTGGGATATCACAATTATCTGCTCACACCCTCACCAAGAAAAATTAATGCACTTTGCTTTGGCATGCCCACACTTCATCGATCGAGGCAGGAAGAGCGTCATCCATCAGAAGGCATCTGAATACTTAATATTTCTTAAGGTATTTTAGATAGCTGATTAACTCTTTAATCATGGTTAACACTTAACTAATGTGCACATCAAGCATAATAAAATACAACAAACATAATCCAAATGCATCCCAGATGTGCACAAGAATCATCAACACTTGATGAACTGGGCTAAGTCTGAACATCTAAAACATGTCCAAATCTTCAGACCTACATGCACTGGACATGAGTAACTCGAACTCCACTTACACAGTAGACAAGCTCTTCACTTTATGTAAGATTCAAAATCTAACACATGCTTAGTTCACAAACTAACAAAGAAATTGTTACTATTAAGGAGTAAACTTCAAAGAAATCACAAGCGTTCTTGGAAAGATCTAAGTCTAGATTTGGGCATTTGGAACACTTCAAAATCTCCAAATCTACACACCATGGATTTATTACCTTCTGAAATAATAAATATTGCCGGCAACCTTCCTCCGATACCACTGTTGGGTTTTGGGGGATGGTACAACACTTGTGCACACAGATGAAATAAGAACAAGTAAAACCCAAACAAGTTTGGATCTGACAATATTCAAGAATCAAGAAGTAAAGCACGCTATAATAAAATTTACCTTTGAGGGATTGAGTCTCAACTCAACCTAGATGTTCCAGAAGAATCAGGACGGCCACACAACGGCTAGAGTCTTGAGCACAGAAAGTATATCCACAACTCTAGAGTAATCCACATGATCGGGAGAACCCGTAACAACTTGTCACACAAGCGCTAGGTCGGGAGAGAACACTCAGCATCTCCACAGATTGCTAGATCTGTTGTAGGAGAGGCGGCGGCGACAATCATCAGGATTGTGATCGGGATCGACGAAGACCAAGACGGAACAGTTTCTGTTGGGAATTTAGGGTTATCTGTCTTTTTCGCACAGTGACGGCTCGTGTGTTTTTCAAACAGAATCAATTTCATATATAAAACCCTAAAACTATCCTATTTATACCCAAGGAATAAATAGAACAGTCACTGCCATAAGGTCAGCAAGTCAACACTTGACTCAGCATGGGCGTTTAGAGAACATAACACAGTCAATGCCAAAGGCCATATGCATTGAGTGCGTTGAGAGAACTCAACGTTGTCAACACTTCTGATCCATAGAGTCAAGTGATCTCAACACTGTCAATGCCAAAACGCTATGACGTTGAGTGAGCCAAACATACCTAATTCCAAAGGCCAGAAATCGTCGGGCAGAGTTCGACGAATTTGCGCTAAGGCCAAATTCGTCGAACGGAGTTCGATGAAACTGCGTCAAGGCCATATTCGTCGAACGGAGTTCGACGAATCTGCGCCAAGGCCATATTCGTCGAACGGAGTTCGACTAAATTGCGCCCAGGACAAATTCGTCGAATGGAGTTCGACGACCGTGCCACATAAAATTTTAAGCCCCTTTCCAATTCTTTCAACTCATCACATGAGCTATTCAATACAGATCCAATCTCCCAATTTCTCCATAATCTTATGTGTGACCCTGATAGACTCATACTGAGTTGGCAGTGAGGCTACATGCTTGATCACTTCCAGATCACTATGGTTACACCAATAGCTACAACTCATAACCTGTCCCCAACATGAGTTTGAATGCCACCTTGCTCGCTATGATGGGCCTCAAGAAGGAGACCTTGAGGAAACCTGATACCAATAGGTCGGGGAAGCCGCTGAAGAAGTCGTCCGGTGGCTCTTTGAAGAAGTCACCAACAGTGTCATTGTCGACGAAGGAAACCACGTCCAAAGCGGGCAACAGACTACTGACTCTTTTTGACATCGACATGCATATGGAGATCTACCCTGACCTGGGGGTAAGCAGCCTAGGTAAAGCACAGACCGGTCTGCTAGCGATGCCAGGGTCCCCCTGCCCACTCATTGAGTACTTCCCAGAAGACAAAAGAAGACTCACAGAGGCTCAAGCTCCGAAAGCCAAAAATTTCCTCGAGGGGCGCAACACCAATGAAGAGTGTAGAGGGTTTGGGGAAGATCTTGCTGGATACTTCAGAGAAACGGCCTAACCCATTGGATCTAGACCCTTTCCAATAGCAAATCATGATGGATGAAGCCTGAAACTGAGGAATAGCTCTCCTTTACACTAGAGGGAGGGGGGGGGGGGGGTTAATAGTGTATATTAAAATTTTACTTTATTTTTACAGTGGAGTTAAAGTAGGTGATAAATAAGTATATAAAAAAAGAAAACTATCACAACACACAAACAAAAGAAGTAAAGGCAATCTAGACAACACAAGAAATTTATAGTGGTTCCCCAATAAACCTGGACACATCCACTCTTCTAGCACCCTGATAGGAATCCACTATAGGTTTTTGCTCAGGTGACCTGCCACCATAGGTTTTTAATCAGGTGCCCTGTCACTAGAAGATCTATTTTTCTAAGGGAGATCTAGCAACCCTTTGAGTTTTTGATCAGGTGCCCAAAAACCAATCTCAAGTCTTTTAATCAGCTGACTCGTGAACCAAAAGGTTAACTTTTGAAGGGAGTTAAAACCCTATACATAGTGAAAGAAAAAATGAAAATGATGTCTTCTGTCTCAATTATCTGAGAAGACTAGTGGATTGTTGATGATGTCAAAGCACCTCCTGAGTAGTGTAGATGGTCTGGAGAGGGAAGCTTTTCTTCAGGGTGTAGGCCTTCAAAGTGATGTTGCTCTTCAGCGAGCTTTTAGACTGATTTTTATTTGTTGTCTCTTGAAAGCCTGAAGTAGATGAAGAAGAAATATGTGTATATAAGAGCTGTGTTGTGTTCTTCACTTTTCTGTACACTATTATATCTTGTTGACTGATTACTGGTTTTTCTAATTCCTTGCAATCTTCTGAAAATCACTTTATATATATTGATTGCAGATTCAAAAACATTTGAATTTTAAATTCTTTCCTTGAAATCCTCTGCATAATTTTTGGGAGTTGGAATGACTAATTTAGTCTTGAATGCATTTCCCTAACTGTCCTAATAAATTTGGTAGTGTAATAACTCTGTGAAATTCATAATTAATGCTGCCAGATAACGATTATATTCTTGAGAATATTGAGCATTAATTATCAGAGTAGTACTGTCTTACTATTTGAAATCAAACTGCTATAGTCGAACTGAGAAACTGCAGAGAAGATTAGTTGAACAGAACCTGGAAGGAGTTAGTCGAACTCAGCAAGGATTTCATCGACCTGAGCTCTAAGTTCGTCGAACTGAGATAGTCCTTCATCGAGCTGAACATCTGATATGAGATTACAGTTCGTCGATCTCAGTTAGACTTTCGTCGAGCTCAACTCAGAGAAGGAACTCTGAGTTCAATGATCTTTCGTCGAGCTGAGTTCAGCTATCGTCGAACGACTTTTCTGCATTCTTTTTAACTGTATTTCCTCTGAAGTCTTCTGTCTCTAAAGTCTTCTGAAGGAGGGTACTGACAATCTAAGTATGTGCTGCTGACCTTGACCCTGGAAATAACCTTTGACCATAGACTACACATGTTGGGTCATCTAATCAATCATAATAGTGAACCTAGCCCAAATCACAAGTAGTGTTCCAACAATCTCTCACTATTTGGGTGAGGTCACTATAAAAAATAAAGAAAATCACAAAGCATGAAAAATATCTAACAGAATTATAGAACTTCAGCATATATAAATTATAATGCCTTGTGAATATATATACAACAATAATAGAGTTCAAAATGCATAAGAAAAAAATTATAAATCTTTCTTTGGAGCATCTGAAGAAGGGTTTGAAGCATGTTTTGAGAAAACCATTATTCTTGTGGGGTCCTCTACTTCTCTTTGAGTTATTTTCATATCTTCAGCACCAAGAATCTTCACCGATGTAGCTCTAGGCACTACTGCCTCTGGATGGAGATACATATATTCATCAACATTAAAAAGATTCTTTACCTCATACTTATCCAATTCATTCTTTTTATAAGATGACATTGTTGAAAATTGAGAAGAATCCTTCCCTTCAGCTTTGGCTTTAATAATCTTAGAGAGATCTATCAGCTCATTAAACCTGGCCATTCTGAAGTTAGGATCCAACTCTGGTCTCTCTTGAGTGGAATGTTGTTGACTTCTTTGACTGCTGTGAGAATCAGACCTAGATGGTCTATCTTGTTTCTGATAAGAAGATCCTGAATGTTGAGAGGAGTAAGTAGACCTTTGAGACTGTGAAACACTTCCTACAGAACCAGTTGTTGGAGGAGGAGGAGGAGGAGGACCTCTCCTAAATTATGGGGGTGGAGAGTATCTCCTACTCTTTTTTCTAGCTTTCAGCATATTCTTAGAATACCTCATCTAGTGAGGGGAGTCTCGAGTAAGAGTAATATTGTGCATAATATAATAAGGGGTATTTGCTGTAGTTGAAGGTTTATGAGCAGCTCTGGAGGGAACCTTCTTCTTAAACTTTCTCTTCTTTGACCTAGAATCTTCTGAGTCATCTGACTCTTCATCATCATTAGATTCACTAGCAGGATTACCATAGAGAGCATCAAACTGTTTTAGCATTTCAGCAGAAATTGCGAGAGGAGGCTGTGGCTGTATATCTGTATTTATTATTTCAGCCTGTGACTATACAACTATATCTTCCTTTTCAGCCTGAGGTTGTGGCTCTATATTTTCTATATTAACCTGTACATTAGTATCTACTGTATCTATGTCTTCAAACATAATATCATCCATATCTGGCATGGGGGATTCAGCCCAAGCAAATGTTGGTGGGGAGAAAGCCTTTGGCTTTATATCAGTTACTTGCTCTACAATATTCTCAATAATTGCAAAGCTTGTCCTTAGTTGTTCCAAAACTATAGGACTTATTGGGGCAGTGTAACTTACTATTGCTTTAGAAGAATCATAAGAAAAAATAGGTAAATTGCTGCTATAAACTGTATCAAATGAATATAGTAATGAAGGAATATCAACTGTGGGATTAATGATAAAATCACCAACAATGATGATTTCTGCTGCAGCCTCTTCTGCTGTACAAACCATTTCAGTATCATCAAAAATTTCAAATACTGCTGCTGCTGGAATTGCTGCTGATGCTGCTGGAGATTCTTCATAGGACATCTCCCCTGCCTGGATTCAGAGAGGTATGGACCCAGGCCCCAGAAGAAGGGACAGTGGAGGAGGAAGCTAGCTAGCAGAAAGAATGGAAATAGAAGCAGCAAGAGGGACAATAACCCCATCTATGAGCTTCGTAAGTGTGGGTATAATGAATTTAAGAAGGTCATTGGCTATTTCAGAGAAATCCAAATACATTGAATCAGAAGTAGAGGGAGTAGAGGTGGATCTGTTACCACCTGTGGAACATATTGAGAAGGCTTGAGTGATGTCTGAATGTGGGATGGTTGGAAATGTTGGCGGAATATTTGATGGAGGGATGACATTAGGGAAGTTATCCTGGATAGGTGAATGTTGTGGAGTGTGTTGTGGAGATGGAGATGATAGTAAATCAAAAACTAGAGATGATAGTAGTGGATCTGTATGAAGAGAAGTGGATGGTATGTCATCAAGATGTGATGGTAGAGGTGATTGAGGAGGTGGAGATGGTGTATCATCAGAAATGTGGATTGGTGAGTGTGGAGGAGATGGTGGTCGAGATGGTGAGGCAGGAGGGATGGGAGTAGAAGGTGTGTCTGCAATAACAGTGGATGGTTGTTGAAGAGGAGGAGATAGTAATCTGGGTGAAGGAGGTGGAGGTGGAGCAGAAACTTCTTCTGGGTTTGGAGGACTGACTGTATCAGTCCTTGTGTCCTCAGAAGCTCTGGAGAAGGAGGCCCTGGAGGGCTTGGTGATAACCCTCTCCCATCTTCCAAAGAGGGCTGATGTGAGCCTCTTGGAAGAATTAATTAATATTGTCTGTGAGACCAAAAGTTCTGGGCACTTGGCTTGCAAGAAAAGCCCAAGAATTCTCTCATACCCAACATCCTTCTTATTTACCTTCTTCATAGAATCAAACAGGATAACTCCCCAGTTCACTGATTTTTGATTTACCAGGGCACTCATCAGAAGAAATTGGTGTCTGGTTATGTAGTCATGAGCAGAGTGCTTGCCTACGATTACTTTTCCAACAACATCTGCTAAAAACTTATATTCAATAGACAAGTTTGTTTTCAGCATTTTGTTAGGCTTTCCCTGGGAGTGACCCATTCTAACTAGCATATCATTAAACTAAGCACTAGACAGTTCTATATCATCTTCCCCATTGATAAAACCAAAAACTTTAGTTAAAATAATAGGTGTGAGAGGAACCTATTGTCCAGATATGGATCCAATGAGAGTTGTGGAATCTCGAGACGATTATGAGAATACCCATTCCTTTATCTCATGCAACGGAAGTTTAATCCTTGTGGTCGTGAACTTCCTTAACTATTGAGCCACAGACAATTGTAAGATGTTCTTGAAAAATTGATCAGAATGGCTGAATGAATCCATATCGATGTTGAAGCCTGCATCAAATTTCATTTCGAAAAGTGTCGCCAGTGAAATCACCATTGCCTGCAAAAACAAGAGATCAAGTGCAAAAGAATTGGAAAGCGCGGGATGGAGTTTGATGAAAATCTAATTATAAGTTTTCAGAAGATAAAAAGACGAACTCCGTCCAACGAAAAAATAAAAACTTCGAACTCAGTTCGATGAAAAATCTCGCAAAGAAATAAAAGCATCGATCTAAGTTTGAAGAGAAAAAAACATTTTGTCGTTCTCCGTTCGACGAAAAAAAAGACTTTCTGAAACAAATTTGTCGATCTCCGTTCGACGAAAAGTTTCGTAAGGAAGGGTTCGTCGATCTCCATTCAATGAACACTCCACGAAGAGTTCACAGTTCGTCGAACACTCCATGAAGAGTTCACAGTTCGTCGATCTCCGTTCAACGAAAAATGGACAATTCGTCGACCACAGAAAAAAAATCAAATTAAGGCTTCTCCATTAATCATACCTAGCTGATTTAGGAAGAATAGATGTTTCTTTTCATCTAATGGTTTGGTGAAAATGTCTGCTCTTTGTAAATCAGTAGAGATAAAGACAAAATTAATTTTATTTTTGTCCACACAATCTCTAATGAAATGATGTCTAATCTCTATATGTTTGGTCTTACTATGATGCACTGGATTTTGTGCAATAAAAATTGCACTGGTATTATCACAAAAGATAGTTGAATTATTTAAGTTGAAACCATAATCCAGGAGCTGATTTTGAATCCACAAAATCTGTGAGCAGCAACTACCAGCTGCAATGTATTCAGCTTTAGTAGTTAATGTGGACACAGAAGTTTGATTTTTAAAAAAACCAGGACACAGGCCTATCACCAAGGAACCGACAAATTCCTAATGTGCTTTTCCTATTAACTCTACATCCAGCAAATTCAGCATCCGAGAATCCAGATAATTCAAATCCTGACTCAGTAGGATACTAGAGTCATAGATTAGGACAACACTTTATATATCTTAAAATTCTTTTTAGTAAAATAAGGTGTGATTCTTTAGGTTTGACTTGAAATCTAGCACAAATACAAGTACCAAACATAATGTCTGATCTACTAGTTGTAAGATTCAATAAGTACCCAACAATAGTCCTATATGTTTTCTGATCAACTGGTTTGCCCTGTTCATCAAAATCAGCTACACCAGTGGAGGGCATGAGTATTTTCTTGGCTGAGGCATTTAACATCCCAAATCTTTTGAGTAGCTATTTAGCATATTTAGACTGGGATATAAAGATACCATCAGTGGTTTGCTTCACTTGGAGACCAAGAAAGTAGAATAGTTCACTCATGCTACTCATTTCAAACTTTGAGTGCATCAGGTTAGAAAATCTTTTGCACTGTTTGGAATCAGTAGAATTAAAAATTATGTCATCTATATATATTTGTACTAGCAAAATTTTAAATTTATGATGTCTAATAAATAAACTCATATCTACAATGCCTCTAACGAACTTATGTTCTAAAAGAAAACTAGTCATGGTATCATACCAAGCTCTTGGAACTTGCTTTAGACCATAAAGGGCTTTATGCATCTTAAAAACAAAAGAGGGATGAGTTGAAGAAATAAAACTTGGAGGTTGTTCAACATATACTTCCTCTTTAAGTTCACCATTTGGAAATTCACTTTTTGCATCCATGTGATATACTTTGAAGTTCTGGAATACATCTTAAGCAAGAAAGATCCTGATAGCCTCAAGTCTTGCAACAGGAGCAAAGGTTTGAACATAATCAATTCCTTCTTCCTGTGAATATCCTTGGGCTACTAGCCTAGGTTTGTTTCTTACTATTACTCCGTGTGCATCCAACTTGTTCCTGAAGACTCATTTAGTTCCAATAATTGGGTAGTCTTTGGGTTTTGAAACTAAATCTCAAACTCTACACCTCTCAAATTGATTGAGCTCCTCTTGCATTGCAATAATCTAGTGTGGATCTTGCTCTGCATCTTTAATGGATTGAAGCTCAATTTGATAAATGAAGCAAGCATGCATCCGATCTTGGCTGAGTTGATGCCTTGTTTGCACACCAACTGATATGTCTCCAATCACTTGAGATATAGGGTGATCTCTAAGTGTGACAAGATCAATAGGTGCAGTTAGTACATCAACAGCTAGTGGAGTTAATTCCACTTATGGAATTATATTTGCTGTTGTTGGTTCAACAATTTCAACATTATCTTCATCACTTTATTCATCAATCTGCGGAGAGGGATACAAAGTAACCTCTTGTTTAAGGTTTAAATCATCCAACTTCTCACACAGATAGGGTACCTGCAATGAGTCTGTGGTAGAAGAATCTTTCTCCTTATAAAACATGTTAGTCTCATCACAAGATACATGAACAGATTCTTCCATTTTTAGTGTTGATTTATTAAAAACCCTATAAGACTTGCTGATTTGGGAATACCCAAGGAAAATTCCCTCTGCAGCCTTGGCTTCAAATTTCTTTAAGTGTTTCTTGTTATTATTATGAATATAGCATTTACAGCCAAATACTTTAAAATAATCTACTTTAGGTTTCTTTTCTTTAAGTAATTCATAGGAGGTCTTACCCTTTAGCTTATGAATTAGACTTCTATTCAAAACATAATTCAAGAAGTCCTGCCCTTCAAGGCACCCCTAAGGGTCTATTTATAGTTATCCCAAACCCAGGGACCAAAATGTCAGAAATACCCCCAAGACAAGTAGGTCTTGGGCCAATAGAAAACATCCACATCTGGGGGGGGGGGGGGGGAAGAGGTAATTCCACTCATATGGGCACAACGGTAGAAACACGGCCAAAAGAGGTCCATGGGTAAAAGGAGGCTAAACCATGCCCCTCACCTTCCCCGGACACCTGAGGCGAGTGGGGGGTTAAAACACTCCACTCCTCCACCTTAGGGTTGGGCGAGCAGGCGAATCCCGTAGAAGAACTGAGGAGCATGGGGCGAGACCCCGGCCTCCGGCTGGTCTCGCCGTGCAGGCCGCGAAGCAGGGGGCGATACCCCGGCTTCGGCTGGTCTCGCCCCGCTATGCCACGAAGCAGGGGCGAGACCCCGGCCTCTGGCCGGTCTCGCCCCGCCAGACCACGGAGCAGGGGGCGAGACCCTGACCTCCAGCCGTTCTCGCCCCGCACAAGGCTGGGGTGTCGGGGGAAGGACCCCGGCCTCCGGCCGGTCCCGCTACTCCCATCCCACACCTAGCCAGCCTGGGCGGGTGTCGACCAACTCGCTGCACCCGCCCTATGAAAGGGGCTAGGGGGAGGCAGATTTTTCCTTCCCCTACTAGTATATCCTGCAGATCCACACAAAATTGGCCTCTATGAGTGCAAAACTCCCAAAAAGCTTAAAAACTATGACTGAGACCTGCAAGTGATGGCTTCATGCAAAAGGTATTCCTAGGGCCTTTTGGGCAGAGGGAATATCTTGCGCATCTTATGTCATCAGTTGGATGCCTTTTAGTCCTATCAACATGAAGTCTCCCTTTGTGATGATGTTTAAGGAGAAGCCTAGCGTGGAACACCTTCGAGTGTCTGGCTCAACCTGCTACGTACACGTCCCGGATTCTCTGAGAACTAAGATGGATATGAAGGCAAAGAAGCTTAGCTTTGTGGGCTATGATGAGCGGAAGAAGGGATGAAAGTGTATGGATCCTGTGACGAAGAAGTTTGTCATCTCCAGGGACGTGGTCTTCGATGAATTGACGTCATATGGAGGTAGCTCATCTGTGGAGCTACTGGAGAGCAGGTCTGATGAAGGATAGAAGTAGGCTGCTGAAGATCTTATGGTACAGTTGCCTGCATCACCAGGAGCTCCAGGTGTTTCTTATTTCGAGGCAGAAGCTTCTAGTTTAGGAACACTACAAGATATGCACTTTACAGTGACGCTTTTTTACGACGTTTTGAAAAGCGTCAACGTATGTTTTCTATCTAGCGACGTTTTTTTATAAAAAAACGTCGCTACTACAAAAAATAGTATTAACTACGTTTTCATGAAAAAACGTCAATATAAATGTTGAGTTTTGGTGACGATTATTTTTAAAACGTCACCAAAACATAGGTTTTTTGTAAAAAAATTGTTATCAAAAAATTCAAAATATTTTTCTTACAATCATGTCATTTATTATTTGAACATGAAATGCATGCATGACATCATGTTTACATTTTGATAAATAATCTCTCTCATATGTGGTCTCGTTACAATTTTTATAAACAAGTTTTGAGATATAATTAATTACAAATTTTAATTAAGTTGATAATATCTATATTAATTTATGATAGTGATCAAATTTTTGATGGTAGTGAGTTTATATTAATGATATCATCGATCCTGATCTTGACTTTGATACAAATAATCATAATGATTGTATTTATTATGCATATGATATATTAATTCATACGTACAATATTAAAAAAATAGTTAGGTCTGCAAATAACGTGAGTTAATTTAAAAAAACATCAAAAAATATCAGCCACTGATCGATTCTTGATGTACTATGAACATATGAAGCCATGAAGGTACTAATTAACACATAGTCGTTAATGTAACCCAAAATGTCATATTCTCATGAAACTACAGTAACATGGTTTGCCGTTTGGCCTTACCTTGTAATGACTTGATTCAACCAATATAGAGTTTTACCCCTTTTATATGCTGTTTAGTACTCGAAGTGGATTGTATACATGATGCATATTTAACGAATAGTACGAGACATAATACTACTTATTTGATCGAATAGCATTAGTATATTCAACAGATTTGTCATGTATTCCAAGTTATTGTCCATATGGGGTCATGATATTATACAGTACAATATATAGTTAGCAAAACATAATCCGGTACTAGCATGTCAGTAATTATTCTTAATAGATTCCTCCTAATTTCAACACAAGCACTTCATCAAAATATTAGCCACTGATTCTTGATGATCAAAAAGTGTACGTTGGATCTGATAGCAAATTCATATAAATAATTTACTCCTAACCTAAACCCGCAGAACCCCGGCAAAATCGATATCTACTATACCTCCCGCTCACGCTTCGTCTTCCCTAACCCTAAACCCGCAGAACCCCCACGCTTCGTCTTCCCGACTGTCATCCTGCGTCCATTTCGCTAACGACGACGCCATCGCTGTTCGCCGACGCCGCGTCGCCAACTACAGTAGGATTGACGCCATCGCTGTTCGGAGTGTCGCAGATCCATTCCCGACCCCTCTGAGGTAGATATTTTTTATTTCTAGCATTCTAGCACAAAAGATTCAGTGATTCCTCTAATCCTCTCCAATCTGAACATTCCGCAGAGTATTTCCGCACACATCCTTCATAGTTCATCCATCCATTCTGTGACTTAAATTTTTTTTTTGTTCCTCATTCCCGCAAGTATTTATCGACTTACTTACAGTTAGGAAAGCAAGATCAAGGCATAAAATAACAAAACAACCCGCGACTTAGGGAAATAAATGCAGAAGAAGTTCGACGTAGGAGGACTGCTCTTTGACTTTAGCTTTCTTTATGTTGCTATGAGAAAAGAACGAACCCTAGGATACATTCTCGAGAAGCTAATCCCCTACGACCATTTCGCTTAATTTTTTTTTGTTCGCATTTTTGAACCGTATGGCGTATGCACTTCCATTTTGTTTGCTGGAAACACCCAAATTGATCTAAAATCAGATATTTGTCTAGTTCCTAATGACTAATGTTATGTCTACATATTTTCAATTAAGTGTTTGGTGCATCTTGCACATTAACAAAGTAAATGAGTAATTGTGTCAATTAAGTGTTTGGTGCCTTCACCGTGCATGTCTTAGTGAAGAATGACTCTTGTTTTTCTACTTCTATTTTTTGGGTTTAATCTCTGTGGACAACCATTGATCTAACCAATCATGCAACTTAAGTAGTGGATGGTTTTGTTGAAATAAATTTGTTCATATTTTTGTTCTAATGGTTGTTTGTGCCGGGACCAACTAATCGATCGGGTCATGTACATATTTTTATTGTTCTATTTCTTTGCTAGGTTTGAAAAGCAATGCATTTACCTAATGGTTTTTTCTGGGTGGGTGAGTAGGTCTAGAGAGCATCCTAACATTGATGAGAGAATTATTTAACAGGTATTTATAATTCAAGTTATCTTTGTTTTTTCTGAGTACATTCAATTTTTTTAGTGGTTAGTCAAATTCCGTTGGTCACTCACTCCTAATCCTTTGACTCTAATTGATGCTACCTTGCTTCCTGTGATTCCAGTTGAGCAAGTTTTTTTCCGCTTGAAGCTCTTTATAGTGTTTTGTCACCTTGGAGCTCCTTATTGGTTTTTTCCCTTAAATTAGAGATGTTGGGGTTAATGATGAATTTAGACAACTGAAGATATACCCTGATCAAATGCAATATCAGTGAAGTTTAGATATACGTTTTATTAGCTTAACAATATAAAAATTCGATTGTCTTGACATCTACTTATAATTAGTTGCTTTAAAGACTAACATATATAAGTGAGAATATTATTAGAAGAATAATTAATGGTGATATCCTCTTCCTAGTCATGTGCAACTAGACTTATAACGTTAATTATGAGCTTGGAAAAGAAATAGCCATCTCCAGAAGCGGAGGAGGTTCATTCGGGGCAAGACATCAACTTTGATACGGTTTGACACTGATTTTAGGACTCAGACTGTTAGAGCTGTCTTGCAGTAGTGGTAAGTGTGGTTGTAAGTTTTAGGAGGGATGGGGAAAGGGATCGGAGGGGGAAATAAGAGTACTGGTAAGTGTCCTAGTGGCCTTGACAGTGATTGATTTCAGGTTGGATTGCAGAGAACATCACTCATAGGTGCATGAATTGAAGCCAACAATAGTCAGACATGGGAAAAAGGTTGGCTACTGGATTTGGCTAAATATGAGAGATGGTTATGGTGTTGTAAAGGAAGAATAGAAGAAAAATAATATCAGTTAATTGCTTTTGTTCTTTTATTAGGCTTGAATTGAGCTTATGATAATTCCTGTTCATTGGATTCTTCCATAATTTCTCAACAATCTAGATGTCCAAAAAACTCCCCAACAATTTTCAGTTGTGTTGCCCTACTGTTCATAATCATGCCTATTTGTGCCACATAGAAGAATATATCTCTAGGATTTACACGTAAATGGATTCTACAAGTTCTAGTCAAATCAAATGAAAATTCTGAAGCAAACCTCTAAATGAATCCCTAAGTATGCGATCTTCATGAAACTCAATACCAATTTTAATATGCATTCAAACTAATACCTACAAAGAATGATGATACTTCATGACATACATGATAATAAACTAAGACAAAACCTGTAAACATCGAAGATGCCGCACCTACAACATGACTTTTTCATTGTAAAAAGTGGAGCTACAACAATTTGTAATAAAAGAAATTTCATCTATAAGATTTAGAGATTGGGAATGAAATTAAAAGAAAACAATGCTTACATATCTGGGGATAATTGAAAAGCAAATTTTATAAAGAAATGAAAAAGCAAATTTTACCTTGGAACTGAGCCATGCTGGTGGAGAAGGGGCAATCCCCACTTGTTGCAGATTTGTGGGTGAGAGGAAGATGAGGATTACCTATGAGGAAAAATTTGAAACATTCTCTTTTGTTTGCCCTGTACGAATAAAAAACATAATAAAAGAAACAACACACAGCAGGATGTATGTTTTATAAATGACGACCCTTTTATTCATCAAATTTGTTTCAAAATATCATCAGAATGAAACTTTACAAACTAAACCAGCCATTATAGAAAAAATGTGGCAACCAAAATAAGAGCAAAAGAAAGAACCATATTCAAGTAAAAGTAAGATTTTTATAAGAAAATGTGTCAATACCTTGGAAATGCTAACATCAAAGAGACTCTCCTCTATCCATACAACATCCTTGAATTTAATTTATCAATAGTTGAAAAGGCCCAATCAATGTTTTTCTTACGCACCAAGAGTCCACCACTCAAAAACATTGCTAACAATTGACATTTAAGCACCCAGTTCTGGGTATAAACTAATAATAATATCAACTTTTTAATATTAATCCTTGGTAGCCTGAGGTGAAAATTTTAATTTTAGTTCATGAGAAAATAACCAAGAACTAAAGTGAAAAGATAAGAAAATAGTCCTCATTGATGAATTTATTCCTCCATTTATGAATTCTACCACAAATCCTGCAGTAAAATTCATGTGTTTTCGTTCAAGAAATGTGGTCATCATTGTGATTTTGTTGTTGATTCTATTTCAATCTGGCTATTTATCTCCATCGAAATATGGTCATCATTGATCTTGGTCATCCATCTATTTAAGTTGTATTTTTCATTTTCATTTTATATTCATTTTTATATTATCATTTTTTAATTCATGTGTGACCAACAATTTTCCTTTGTAAGCAGTAGAGTGGATTATTCAATTTTGTAAAGCACAATCTCCATGTCTGATTTATAATCTTTATTAATTGTGTTATTTTTGTATATAGGTACCAATCCGATTTATTATTAACAATGGACAAAAGATGGATGAGAGAGTTACGACATTCGAAGACTTATTTAGATGGCGTGAAATATTTGCTAGATTCATTCTATTCATATACTCCAATTGGTGAGAAGTGCCCATGTCCTTGTAAAAAGTGTGTAAATCTAAAGAAGTGGGATAGAGATGTGGTAGAGGGGCATCTTGTATGGAATGGTATTATGGAGAACTACACAGAATGGATATACCATGATGGACGTTTAATTAATAATGGAGTTTTACAAAATAATAATCGTCCTTTAATTATAGGATCTTTGAATCATAATAACAACTCTAGTGATCCGATGAATGAACTTCTGCATGCTGCTATTCCTAATTTAACAAACAATGAGAGTTTGTATGAATAAGAATTACTTGATGATGATAGCGGCATAAACACACATTTCGAGAATCCTCAAGGTCCCTTTAATGCAAAAACAGATAATCTATACACGGCTCTCTTAGAGGAAAATAAGCTATTGTGGGAAGGATGTCAAGAGTACACAAAACTATCCTTCTTACTGAATCTCCTGCATATTAAGACACTTGGAAATTGGAGTAATTTACATTTTGATATGTTGTTGAAAGTTCTACAAGGTGCAGTGCCAGACGGATATAAATCAGTGCCGGCAAACTATCGGGAGGCCAAGAAAGTCACATCTAAGTTGGGCCACAAATATATTAAGATTGATGCATGTGAAAATGATTGTTCATTATTTTGGGACATACATAAAAATGACAATTCTTGTCATATATGTGGACAATCACGATGGGTTGATGTACAAGACGATCAATTGACTCGCCGATCGAGAAAACGGAAGCCACAAGATGTGATCATTATGAAGAAGACACCTAAAAAAGTTTTTCGATATTTTCCATTGAAAGAACGTTTGGAGCGACTATTTCTTTGCAAGGAAACTGCCGAGATGATGCAGTGGCATGCCAAAGATCTTAATCATGACAGTTTAATGCATCACCCTAGAGATGGCTTGGCATGGAAGGAATTTGATCAACGCCACAAAGAGTTCTCAAAAGATCCTCGAAATATTCGTTTAGGACTTGCTACTGATGGATTCAATCCATTTGGTGATCTTAGCAGCACACATAGTACGTGGCCAATTATGTTAGTGATATACAATGTGCCACCTTGGGAGTGCATGAAGAAAAGATCTATTATCATGTCGGGTTTGATACCTGGGCCAAAGATGTCAGGAAATAACATCGATGTGTATCTACAACCATTAATAAAAGAGTTGAATGAGTTATGGGAAGTGGGTGTAGAAGTGCTTGATGTTTTAGATGGGAAAAAATTTACACTACACGCAGCACTATTATGGACTATTAGCGATTTTCCCGCGCTTGGTAATCTATCGGGATGGAACACACATTCCAAACTTGGATGTCCATCATGCGGGTTGGACACTCAATCATGTTGGCTAAAGAATAGTCAAAAAACTGTTTATCAGGGTCATCGCCGATTCTTGCCAGTTGATCATCCATATCGGAAAGCAAGAAAGTTTGGTTGACATGAAATGCGTATTTGTAGTAAAAAACCTCCTAATGGACGAAGAGTATTAGAGGAAACCAAACATCTTCATGTTGTGTTTGGTAGAGAAAATAATTCGGGAGGACCAACTAAATATTGGAAAAAAAGAAGTATATTTTTTGAACTTCCCTATTGGAAGACAAATTTACTCCGTCATTGTCTTGATACAATGCATATAGAAAAAAACGTGTGTGATAATATTTTGAACACTATATTGGGTGACCCGATCAAATCCAAGGATAATGTGCGCGCTAGAAGGGATTGCAAGGATCTCGGGGTTCTAAAACATCTATGGATCCAAGAAAGAGATGATGACACAGAGATTATTCCTCCAGCTTGTTTCACCATGAGTAAGATGGAGAAAGATATCTTTTTAGGAATGATAAAGTCATTACGAGTTCCTGATGGATATGCCTCTAATATATCACGCTGTGTAAAACTGAAGCAATGCAGAATACAAGGCTTAAAGAGCCATGATAATCACATTATAATGCAACAATTGTTGTCGATTGGTTTACGATCAGTGCTACCAAGGCATATAGTGACACCATTGATGGAGGTTTCCATGTTCTTTAGAGAATTATGTTCCAAAAAACTAAATGTTTCTGATTTGTGTAAGATTGAAGATCGCATAATAGTGGCTTTATGTCAACTCGAAATAATTTTCCCCCCTTCATTCTTCACTGTAATGATTCATCTTATGGTTCATCTTTCATAAGAAGCTATTTTGGGTGGCCCAGCACAATTTAGATGGATGTATCCCATCGAGAGGGAACTTGGGCATTATAAAAAATATGTACAAAATAGAGCAAAACCAGAAGGATCTATAGCAGAGGGTTATATAGCGGAAGAGACTTTGACCTTTTGTTCTCGGTTCCTAGAAGGGATAGAGACTCGATTTAATCGATCAAGTCGTAATAGTGCAAATTCTACGTCTCCAACTCCAGCATTTAGGATGCTTCCACAAATTGGGAGTGCAACAAGGGGAGTTGTCTTGAAGGTACTAGATCCAATTAGTCTTATGCAAGCTCATCGATATATTTTGTTCAACTGTGCAGAGCTTGAAATTTTTCGAAGGTAAGTTTTAATAAACTTTAAAACTATGTTAAAGATTATTTATTCTTGAACTGTACATTAATTAATACTTTTTTAATAGCGAACTTCGAGAAGAATTGAAGAATCGCCACCAACCCCAATGTATTGATGTGGACCGCTTGGAGAATCTACTTCATAAAGAATTCTCAGAATGGTTTAAGCAAAGAGTAAGAATCATCATATGCATGTACATTAATTTACGCATGCTTGTGCTCATACCTAGATCTACAAATGAAGAATGACTATGAAATGAATTATGTTTCCATTTTATCATAACAGGTTAATCAAGATGGTGCAATTGTTGATGACCCTCAGTTACGACAATTAGCCCTCAGACCAAACTCTATTGTTCGTAGCTACAAAGGATACAATATAAATGGGTTTTCATTTCGAATTGTAGGCAGTGAGATTCACAAGAGGACGCAAAATAGTGGGGTTGAAGTTATGTCTAATCATGTTGGGCTTTAAGAGGATATTAATTATTTTGGTAGAATAACTGAGATCGTAGAGCTGGATTACTTTGACTTTGCTAAAGTGATGCTTTTTAAATGTGATTGGGTTAATCCTGCAAAGAATGTGGGTGTGAAGATAGATTTATATGGGTTCACATTGGTTAATTTCACAAATTTGATACATACAGGAGCAACACTAGAACATGACCCATATATTTTCCCTTCTCAAGCAAGAATGGTATATTATATTCGTGATCCTAAACAATCAAATTGGGAATTGGTCATGAGGATGTTACCACGAGATGAGTATGAAATGAGAGAATTTGAAGCTGCAAGTGTTGATGATCATGAAAACTTCATTCAATGTGTTAGCGATGACATACACAATATTCCAAATTTATATCAAGATGATGAAGACACCGAGATGGTTAGAAGAGATGTTGAGCCTATAGTTGTGCAAAGAGAGGAATAAATTCACGATCGGGTTGCGAATACTGGTTTGCAAAGAGAAGTATAAATCAAGATGTTGAGCATTCACATGTGCATTTATCTGCAATTCAAGAGTACCCTTATTTCTACTCCCTTCCAGGTATCCATATGATGCTTCTAATTTACTAGTTCTACTCTCATCTCACCCTGGTTTTGCTTCCAACTAACTAGTTCTACACCCAGTTCACAAGTTTGCTTCTAGCCCCCTGTTCATCAGTAGATGTAATGCAGTTTGGGTTGTGAAGCAAATTTATAAACTCCAAGTGGGCCGATTATGTTGATTCCATGATTACCAATATAATAAAGCACTTTTTGCATCCTCTTGTCATTGTTGGAGATTTGTCCTATCAAAGTAATTTCTTATTTTTCAATTCTGTGTTGTTATTCTGATTGATTTGTGCATAACAACTACACATTGTCCATTCCATGACTACACATTGTTGTATTACTAGTGTATAACAATGGATGGATCTTGTTATCTTGCAAATATTTGATTTTGTTATCATGCAGATATTTGATGGCTCCTAAGAGAACATTTGCTCCAAGAAAATTATTTGTTTCAAGGGATAACTCTCTAGCTAAAGATCAACAGAAAGGTGTAAGCGGTGGCTCTCATGTGATCACTTCAAATGCCCACAAGGAACCACTACATGATCCAATAACTACACATTATTTTTCAACAGATGAAAGCTCTGATGAACATCAACATAGTGATCAAGAAGCTATCAATCTTAGTAATGAAGTCCTAGGGAGCTCAGGCAAAATTGTTGGACGCAGTTTGGCCTCAGTTTGTGCTTTCAGCCTGGTCGAAATGTTTTCTGATAAACTGATTTCCTGGTACGTATAATTGCTTTTAGACTACTTATGGCTGACCTATATTGATGTATTTCATATGATAATGATTACCATGGTTCTTTTGTTTTTAAGGACTACTTTTAATTTGCTGAAAAGACTTGCTTTACTCATTTTTTTCCTCTTAGCACCACTGCTTCACAGCTTCATATATGTGCATGATTTAAAGTTAGATTGATCAGCTTATATTTTTCTGAAACTGGCTGGTTATTTGGTACTAATTTCAACAAAATGTCACATGCATTTGGAGTAAAAAAAGAAAAGAGTACAATTTAGAAAAGGACTGACATGGAGGCTCCATACTCTTTTATGCTATATAGTATTGTACTTGAAATTTGATCTTTTTGCTGTCATTCTTTTCGCAAGAGAAAAATTCTGTATTTGGATCATGTGTAGATCTATTATATATGTTGAGATCCAAGATTACTCTTGCAGTTGCCCCAAACTGCTGGTGCAGCAGTTTGGGGCTGTCCCAAACTGCTGCTGCTGCTGCAGTTTGGGACAGCCCCAAACTACTGCAGCAACAGTTTGACAAACTGCTGCAGCAGCAGTTTGGGACAGCCCCAAACTGCTGCAGCAGCAGTTTGCCAAACTGCTGCAGCAGCAGTTTGCCAAATTGCTGCAGCAGCAGTCACAAGTCACGGAATGAGCTGAGATGTTCATCTCCGAACACATTCTACAGACTAATTTATCGCTATCAGATTGGTATCACCTACTGGTAACATAAGGCTCCCCTTAGTCATGTTTTGAACTCAAAAAGGGAGGGTCATACATTGTTTGAAGTAACAATACATTCAATCAATGCATAATTTTCAGCACCTTATTTTATCTTAGTTAAGGGTTTAGTATACATTCAATCAATGTATGGAGAGTGTAGCTTAGTTTGGATAGAAATTTTGGCTTCTTTAGTTCCAATGTTTTTAAATATCTTGCATGAGGGAGATAATGAAGCTTATGTTTCTTCCGTACGCCCAAGAATTTTTTTCTCTGTACCACCAGAAAATGTCATATCTTGCATCTACTTATAAACCTTTCATATAGACATGAAGCGTTATTCTACCTATATCTTCATTAAGCTTCCGGCAGGAATGCCATGTTATATCAAATGTAAACTTTTAAGCAACATGCACTGGCTCAGGCATGCCAGTACTTTCTTTGTTCATATTGCTAGATATAACTAAACACTATTTTGTACTGAGAAATCAATTAGCTGTGGATCCTCTACAGAAAAACTAGCTTGTTTCATCAATTGTTACTGTCTTCTGTTTTATTATGACTAAATTATTGCTAACTTGTTTGCCCTAATGTAGTCAGGAATTTTTTGTTTGATTGCTGATGTACTCATTAAAGGAGAGATCTACAGTGATTATGTGCAGGTTTGTATTTGATTCTGAAATTCATAAATGCTGTAGGTAAATGAGATTTTGTGATATGACTTCATAGTAGGAATGTAGTTACCTGGCATTTAAGTCAGCGTTCTTGAAACATGGTGTATTGGTATCAAATTTTAGTCTGGTTCTGACTTTAAAGCTTTGAACTGCAGGAACACCTTGCTCCTAGTGGATATCTTAAAATTCCTACTGTAAGTTATTTTTTTATCAGCCATCTGCAAGCTTTTGGATATTCTTCTTGAAACTTAAGCATTAGTGAGATTATGATTAAAGATGGGGCACAATGGCGACAAAGGATCCATATAGCCGACCCACTATAGTGGGATAAAGGCTGCGTTTGGCGCGACTTATGGCGGATTATTTGCTCCGGTGAGGTTGGACAAAAATGTCATTGTCATATCAAAATCTTATGCCCCAAACTAGTATTTTTTTGTAATGATAGTAACATTTGTCATACCAAACATACATTCTACGATAATGACGTTTTTGTCCAATCTCACCGGGGCAAATAAGCTATGATATGTGTGCGCCTATAAGCAAGTGGGCCGCAAACTGCTGGGTGCAACAGTTGGGCGCAAACTGCTGCTGCAGCAGGTGGGCCTCAGGCTGCTGCTGCAGCAGTTGGGCCTCAGGATGCTGCAGCAGCAGTTGCCCCAACCTGCTACTGCAGCAGCAGTTGGCCGAAACTGCTGCTGGCAGCAGTTGGCCGAAACTGCTGCTGGCAGCAGTTGCCCCCAAACTGCTGCTGGCAGCAGTTGCCCCCAAACTGCTGCTGGCAGCAGTTGCCCCCAAACTGCTGCTGGCAGCAGTTGCCCCCAAACTGCTGCTGGCAGCAGTTGCCCCCAAACTGCTGCTGGCAGCAGTTGCCCCCAAACTGCTGCTGGCAGCAGTTGCCCCCAAACTGCTGCTGGCAGCAGTTGCCCCCAAACTGCTGCTGGCAGCAGTTGCCCCCAAACTGCTGCAGCCCGCAGTTTCCCCCAAACTGCTGCAGCCCGCAGTTTCCCCCAAACTACTGCAGCCCGCAGTTGCCCCCAAACTGCTGCAGCCAGCAGTTGCCCCCAAACTGCTGGCTGCAGCCAGCAGTTTGTGCAAAGTTTGTGCACAAACTACTGCAGCAGTTTAGCAGCAGTTTGTGCACAAACTGCTGCTCCTGCAGCAGTTTGTGCCAAGCAGGAGCAGCAGTTTGTGCCAAGGAGGAGCAGCAGTTTGTGGCAAACTACTGCAGCAGTTTGCCACAAACAATTTTGGTAAAACATCAAGATTTGTGCCCAAATTGCTGTAAGAAGTTGTGTGAATCTGTCGCCAACAGTTTTTAATTATATTATGTGGAAGTTGCTTAAACTCTTAAGTACCCCACCTGCTCATTTCATGTTTGATTTATCTTCAATGTTTATTCTTTGATGTGGAGATATGCGGTTTCTTGTTTTATGTCACATTGATATTGTGTTTTTTTCCAATTGTTATTTATTTTAACTTTAAATGTAATTACCATAAATGTTTAATCCGTGTTTCAATTTTATTTATTTTGCAGGTAATTGAACAGTTTTGTTTATTATGATTCAAGTTTGAAAAAGATGATGCGGGCGGTAGATGATGTATGAAAGAAGTTGAATACTCATCAATACAATGCCAATGAAGCTAATGATTAAAGAAGAAAATTTTGATGCTGCATGATGCTTCAAACAATATATATTTTGAATGATTATGTTGAATGATTTTGTTTTTTTGGAAGTTTATATTCACTTGAATGATTATGTTGAATGATTATGAAAACAATATATATGTTGAATAATTATGTTATTTTGAAAGTTTAAATGTTGAATGATTTTGAAACTTATTAAATGTTTTTTGGGAAATTTTAAATGTTGAATGATTTTGAAAACAATATATATGTTGAATGATTATGTTTTTTTGTAAGTTTATATTCACTTGGAACAACTTTGTTGATCATAAATGTGATCTTTTGCATGTTTATACTCTTCAAATTTAATGATGATGTATTATGTGTGTATTTTTTTATTTTTATTTTTCTTATAATTAGAGATATATTATTTGGACAACAAGTTGTAAAAAATTTCTCAACATTTCTTAATATCACTCTCAAAATATTTTAAATGTTAAAAAAATTATAAAAAATTATATTTATAATTTTAATTAAGATTTTAAATACATAATTATTTTTCATTTTAGATTATCATAAATTTAATTTGTTTTAATTTTTTTTCTCAAATGTAAAAGGTTATTACGTTTTTTAAAAACGTCATTATAGAGTTTTAATTATAGTGACGTTTTGTAAAAAACATCGTGTTAATGTTAATATTTAGCTTCATGTTTTGTAAAAATTGTCACGATAAATTAATTGCTTATAACGATGTTTTTGGAAAGCGTCGCGGTAAAACATTTGTCAATCATGACATTTCTTTGAAAAAGTGTCACCGTAGAGTAATTGTCAATTACGACGTTTTTTGAGAAAAACGTCATTGTAGAGTACATGTCAATCGCGACGTTTTTTTTTGAAAGCGTCGCAAGGTGCTACAGCAACATGCGCAATCGTGACGATTTAGTGACGTTTTTATAAACGTCACCAAAACTATCGTGACGCTTTGAAAATGTCACTAAAGGCATAAAAAATGTCGCTGTATGACAACTTTGTTGTAGTGGAAGTAGGGGAGCAATGCTCTAGTTTGCCCAGGAATGGAGCTAATTCAGAAGAAGCAACGAAGGTGGTTATCAAGGGTCAGACTCTTCGGAGATTAAAAAGGACCATTAAGCCACCAGCTCGGTATTGTGAAGGAAACACGGTGAGCTTTGTTTCTTCTTTCTTTACAATCCCTCTAGACGAGCAGGAGCCTTCTAGCTTTAATGAAGCCACTGGAGTTAAGTAGTGGGAAGATGCCATGGATGAGGAGATGCCTACTCTCAAGAAAAATGAGACCTGGGACATTGTGCCCAAGGTTGATGGCGTTATTCCTGTGACTTGCAAATGAGTATATAAGCTGAAGAAGAAGGCGGATGGGAGCATCGAGCGGTACAAGGCTCGCCTTGTAGCTCGAGGGTTTTCTCAGAAGTACGACGAAGACTACGAGGAGACGTTTAGCCCTGTTGCTAAAATGACTTCAGTTCGTGTGGTGATGGCCTTGGCAGCTTGCCAAGATTGGAAGATGTGGAAGCTAGACGTAAAGAATGCTTTTCTTTACGGGGAAATCGACAAAGACATCTTCATGGATCAGCCGCAGGGATATGTGTCTGAAGATCATCCAGGCTACGTCTACAAGCTCCAGAAGGCCCTTTATGGTTTGAAGTAGGCTCCTCGAGCTTGGTATGGGAAGATCCCATAATACCTCCAGTTCTGTGGTTATCTTGCTTCTAGCTCAGACTCGAGCTTATTCATTAAGAAGAAGGGGGAGCTTCTGGTCTTGGTGCTATTGTACGTGGCTGATATCATCATCACGGGTAACTCTGAGGAGGAGGTAGCTAGGCTCAGGGTAGAGCTAGCTATACAGTTCGAGATGAAGGACTTTGGTGAGCTCCACCACTTCCTTAGACTCGAGATGGAGAGGAAAGAGAGCGGTATACTTGTTTCCCAAAAAGGCTATGCAGAACGAATCGTTCAGCGATTCAGCATGAGGGAAGAGAAAAGTAGCACTACTCCACTTGACGTTGGCATCAAACTTCGGCGAGATGAGGGGAGGATACTTCCAGATCCAATATTATTATGTGCACTGGTAGGAAGCCTTATTTATTTGACGATTACAAGGCCAGACATAGCTTATGTTGTAGGCCGAGTAAGTCGGTATATGGAGGAACCATGAAAACCTCATCTGATGGTGGCAAGGAGCATTCTGAAGTATATCAAGTACACCTCTGATATGGGTCTCCTGTACAGGAGAGATAAGGGTTTTAATCTACACAGATACTCAGTTGCTGATTATGGGGGAGATTCAGATGACTGAAAGTCAACATCCGGTTACGTCTTCACATGTGGATCAGCTGGTATCTCATGGTGTAGCAAAAAGAAAGACTCGGTGTCCGTCTCTACTATAGAAGCAGAGTACAAAGCTTCGGCTTTGGCAGCTCGGGAAGCTATCTGGCTTAGGAAGCTTGTAGAGGATGTCCATGAAGAAGTGCGCGGTCCTACTCTACTACGTGGTGATAATGAAAGTGCCCTTAAACTGGTTAATAATCCAGTTTGTCACTCGCAAACTAAATACATTGAGATTGTGCACCACTTCATTCGAGAGAAGTTGTTGGAGGGATCTCTGATAGTTATATATATGCAGAGTGAGGACAACATCGAGGACATCTTCACGAAGCCATTGTCAAAGGGGTCGTTCTTAAGGTTACGGGGATTGCTAGGGCTGGTTTTCACTTCTCACTTCAAGGGGGAGTGTTAAATTTTTTGAAGTGAAAGTGGCAGCCTGTGCGGACTGTCCACGCGGTCTGTCTGCACTGTCTGTGCAGACAGTATTAATTATTTGGATCAGACCTCACGGTGTGTGCGGACAGAGCTGGCGACTAGGCAAGTCGGCCAGCGTTCTACAAGTCATTCACCAGCAGTTCTAGGAGGATAGGCCTTGTCTCCGCGTTTGGTGCGTTCTAGTGGAGTTCGCCATGCTTGGCAGTCTTGTGTTGGAGTCCGCCTATTCCAGCAATTTGTTGGTGAACTTGGTGTTGGTTCCAAGTCCAGACAAGCTCGGTCTGATGTGCGTTGTGTTGTCCTTAGTTTGTGCGGACTGGAACTGTGTTTGCATAGTTGTGTTGACTGTGGTGGTATCCACAGAGGTTGTTGGTTGCGAACTCCCTGGCTTGGGTTTTGGTGACAAGGCAGATAGACTTCTCTATCCACCCATGTTGATATATGGCGGTCTGTATGACCTGCTTGTCGCAGTGGACTGGTTTTGCATTCGCAGGGCTTGCAGATTCACTCTGTTCATGTCATAAGCTCATGTGGTGTTCCTATCATTAGGGCGGTCATCACACTCTTCTCCGTGCCTATAAATAGGACCCCCCTGGCACATCTACAGTAGCTGAATGAACAGTATGTCTACTTGTGATTAGTTGCTGCGGCCTGGATTTTATATCAGTGCGGGCTGAAGAGTTTAATCGGTTTCTGTTGTGCAGGTTGTGCGCATTGCACTGAAGAGCCAAGGATTTGGTTCTAAGGCTGTGCGATTACTGCAGATTGCAACAAGCAGTTTACAGCAGGTCGCTTGCGACCAGGAGGTTTCTTTGCTGCAACTTTTCCCAGTTCAATAAGTTGTCCGTTCTGGCAGCTTGTTCAGTTCGACAGTAGCAGATCAGCAAACAGAGTTCAGCCTTTGAATAACGGGCAGTCCGCGCAGCAAGGTTGCGGTCTGATGTCCTGTCGATTTGAGCGGACTCCTTAGAGGCTAGCAGTAAAGTTGGTGATTTCTTTCTTAGTTCGCGCAACTTGTTTCTTCTTGCTTGTTCTTTTCTTATTGTCCTCGGGCACATCAGCGAAGCATGTCTCTCCATGTATGTCTTGCTTTGTAAAGAAGATTTTTGATATTATCAGATTCTTGCTCTGTTTTTTGCATTTGGTTTATTTGACTCAAGAGGGTCGAGTGTTCTTACGCCTACTTTCTCGCTTTCAGTGACTATTAAATTTTTTCATCCTTCTTTAGCAGACAACCATGAGTGACTCGGAGAGTGAGCGAGCTACTTAAGAGCACGCTACGCGAGCTGACTGCACTGTTGATTTCTTGCATCATAAACAGCGGGTGATAAGGATGTCTGATAAGGATTTCACTTCACACCTCGCAAAATCCGCGCGGCCCCCGATGCCTTTAGCACCCGGCTACAAGACTCGGGCAATCACTTTCAGACAACGT
This sequence comes from Platanthera guangdongensis, assembly GCA_039583875.1. Classification (NCBI taxonomy): domain Eukaryota; kingdom Viridiplantae; phylum Streptophyta; class Magnoliopsida; order Asparagales; family Orchidaceae; genus Platanthera; species Platanthera guangdongensis. The sequence continues at coordinate 201,003,813 of CM077153.1, forward strand.
TCGACCACGAGATTGTCCTCTTATTCGAACACTTCGATGCATGATGGACCTTCCTCATCTTCCTGAAGATGGTAGAAGTTGGCAACCACTACAGACTGGTCCCCGCGCAGGTCACCTCGAACTCCATCGTCGTGGTGACCACATTTTTTTACTTTTTTGCGGCTATAAAGAGTATGGTTCAACCTAGCGATGTTCTAGAAACCGTTTTATGTGTGGACATAGGCGCACAAACAAGTCTACATAAAATCTAGCTTCATGCTGGTTCTGAACCTCGCAAACAAGGTTTATGAATGGAAAGTGGTGAATTGAATTCACTATCAACCCGAAAAGGCAAGTGTACCTATCGAATTGTAGTACCAAGGTCGTATTTAAACTCGGGGCTGTCAAGTACTGCTACTCATGCTTCTACTATTATCCTACCGAAGGATTGTGGGGTTTTTGAGAATTTTAAAATTAAAACTAAAGATAATTTTTGAAACGAAAATTTATGATAAAAAGCTAGCATTCGATCAATGATTCACCATGAAATGAGATGAGAAGGATAAAAATATAGAATTAAATTTGCAAGTTAAACTCGACCGTGACGAATCCGATTATAGGAAATAATCTCGCTAGAGCATTAAATCCCCTAACTTATAGACGTTTTGACCGAAATCTCTTTACAAGTCAAAAAGGCCTAAAGTTGCACTATCGAAGTGACCCGCGCTATTGGATTTGACTCCAATCCGAAGAATTTACGTCATCCTATATCTAGGGTTGTGATCAACTCCTTCCTTCTTTGAGTGATCTTTCAAATCAACGAGTCTCTCGATATCTATGAAATGAGATCAAATTGCCTACTACCGTATACCGGAAATACGAAGTCGACACGAGATAAATCAAAGAAGGATCGAGAATAATTTAGACAAAAATAAAACTAAAAAAAAAAAAGGAAAACCTCATCTCATTTCATGGATCCTCACGATCGAATGCTAAGGGAAGTTAGCTACGCATGGTTGAAAAGGAAACAAAAATAAGATGAAGAGAATTCATATTCATTGATTAATAAAAAGGGAAGAGTACACAATAATAATAAAAGGACAATGTAATATTAATAAAAAGACTATTACAATAATGAAAAAAAGAAATCTACTTAACAACAAAGAAAGAATAAAACTTGCACTTGAACTAGCTATCTCACTTGTTCTCTCTCCAATCCAACCTTCCAAAGCTTGAGGCAAGGGATCCTTTTGTAGAAAAGGGGGAAGGTTCTAGAAAATGGTGGAAATGAAGGGCATAAGGGGGGTGGCCGGCCATGTACTTGGGAGATGTATGTATGGCATTTATGAGGGGAGAGGGAGAAGATGAGATTCATTGCATGTAGTTTAAAGAAATAAAAATATAAAATACAAGGGGAATGAATAATAAATAAAGAGCGGAGAAAGAAATAAAAGAGAGGGAAAGAGAGAAGGAGGTGGGATGAATGAGGAAGGCTGGCCATGCCAAGGTGGCAAGGTGCATGCATGTGTGGGGAGAGAAATATGAAAAGAAATTGTTTAAAAGGAGAGAGGGAGCCGGCCATGCTTTAAATGGGAAACCATGCAAAGGTGGCTAGATGCATGGCTCACGGTTTTGGGCTTGAAGAGGAGCTTGGGCTGCTTCATCTTTGAAGTGGGCTGCTTTATCTTTGAGTAGGGGGGAGGCTGGGCTGCACCAAGGAAGTGGGCTGCACTTGAAGTGGCTCGGGCTGCACATGGAGGCTTCATGGTGGGGCCGAGCTGCACCAATGAAGGAGGGGCTCGGCAAGCAACATGTGGGCTGCACCTACAAACAAAAATAATAAATGTAATGTTAGTTATGTTATATATATCAAAAAAACTAAAACATAAAAACTAAAAACATAACAAACATACAATTCAACATAACAAACATAAAATTAAAACATATTATCAAAAATAGAATATTAAAACATAGTATATATAAAATAACTAAAAAATGACACTTAAACCTAGGAAAATTTAAACTAAACTAACCCAAAAAATGATGACTAAAACTTGTCATCAAAATCCCCCATGCTAGAGTATTTGCTTGCCCTCAAGCAAATGGAATTAAAAACTAGAGGAAAGGAATTAAAAGTAAACAAGCAAATTTAGGTTTCATAGATTAAGAAAACCAAAACATGAAAAATTAAACTATCCTAATTTCTATGTTAACAACTAGTGTGGTGAGAAACGCACAATAGAAAACTTGAAAATGGAGATATAAAAATATCATTAGAACATAAGGAAGAATTACACAATTCTAAATCCCTAAAACAAGGCATCCAAAATAAATGAAAATAAGAAAGACAAGAGTAGAAATTCTAAATAAACGGCGCATTGACGAACTACTAGGTTGCTAAATAACAATTAACCCTAAAACACCTCAAGATAACCTCCAAAGAAATCCATCAATGATGGTGGTCATAGGCTTGTCCGTTCACACTCTCTCCACTACGCGAATTCACGTCTAAAGATCAAAAGGACTTTAAATAGGCGTTAAGACTTGGCTTAGGTAAATGATTAGGGATTGAAAATCAAAGATAAAAATCGGCGGTTAAATCACACTAAACCACGGGTGAGCTCAAGATAAAACAAAAAAATGATAAAAATGAGAAATGACAAGTACATCAATTCTTCAATTCAAACTACAAAACAAGGACATGAAAAATTTTTTTCTCTTTTCAAAATTTGGCCCCAAATAAACTTTTTCTCTCTCTTTTTTTATTTTGATAACATTTTGATAATAACTTTTTTTTCTTTCATAAAAGAGAGCCCCAAATGCAAACTAATAATTTTCCTTTTCATTTTCAAAGATAATAACCCTTCACAAACATAACATTTAAGCTCAAAGTTTAGTGTGAAGTAGGAAAAGCATTTTGGCTTGGGCGAAATAATGAAATGAAAGGTGGAGCTAAAAATAAAGAAACATGGAAAAAGGCACAAAAATTGTTTTGCAACGATGAAATTTTTGGTGGGCAAGAAAGGTTCAAACGAGTCAAAGGGTAGCCTAAATCATTTCTAAAGTACGTAAACGATGCAAATGTTTCGAGAGTAGCTAGGAACAAGTTCTAGACACCAAGAAAGTATTACCCCACAAATGAAAAAGAGATAACATTACCTAGCAACCATTCGTACGCAACTAACCGAATAAAAAGAAAAAACTACAAATTGCTAACTTACAACGAAAAAAACAGATGCCTATATTTAAGAACAAGAAATTAGTAAAACTAAGCTATGTAAGAATGATAAATTTAGAAAACCAATTTAAGAAAATCTACACAGAACTACAAAATCGCACGGGCCTACACATCACTAGAAGAAACATAAAAATAAAGATAGAAAATAATTTTTGATTTTGATTTTCAAATAGATTTTAGCAAGTTTTTGGATTTTTTTGATTTTTTTGGGTTTTGTATTAGTTAAAGAAAAAGTAGTACTAAAAAAAACTTAATTAAACTATACTAATTTTTTTTTGTTTTAAAGCTTATGTGCTATATTTTTTTTGTTTTTTTCGTATTTTAAAAGGAAAGACAGAAAATAAATAAAGAGACCCTCCCCCATGCTTAAATTTTGCATTGTCCTCAATGAAAAAGAAAAACGAGAAAGAAGAAAGAAGGGCAGTAAAGGAAAAATAAAAGAACAGGACTTCCCCGGGTTTGGCAGATGAAGGCGGATGTCGCTCCCCCATGCTTGCTTTTTAGCGCACTTGATCATCAGCAGGTTTGATTTGATCCATCTTGAATATCATCAACGTTGGAGCGGCTATCACGAACTTGTATTGTTGGGCCACCGGGAGGAAGAGCAAAATAAAAATTAAAACAGAAAATACTTGGGCAGGCTCCCAAAATTATTCTTTATTTAACAATATAAAAGAGAGTCTGAATAATAATAAAAGTTTCATAATAATTAAGAAGTCCAAAATAAAATAAAAGTCCACATGAAGATAAATATTCAAGAGTCCAAAACAAGATCCTCCTTTGCAGGAGACACAAGATCATTAGAAAGATAAAGTTTCAGTCTATGTCCATTTACTTTAAAGTCACTCTTATCCGGGTACGAGAGTAACATAGTTCCATAAGAAAAGACTTATTTGACCTTAAACGGTCCAGGCCATCTAGATTTAAGCTTGCCAGGAAAAAGATGTAAGCGAGAATTGAAAAGAAGAACTTGATCGCCGGTTTAAACATTTTAGGATGGCGCAAGTTCTTATCGTGATAAAGTTTCGTGCGTTCTTTATAAATTTTATTATTTTCATAAGAGTATGCTCGTCATTCGTCAAGTTCATTTAGTTGGTTTTTTCTATGCTCATCGACCGAGTGTGGATCGAAAATAAAAAACTTTAGTGCCCAATATGCACAGTGTTCTACTTCTACCGGGAGATGACACGATTTTCCGTAGACTAATCGGAAAAGAGTACAACCAATAGTGGTCTTGTACGTTGTCCGATAGGCCCAAAGAGCATCGTCTAACTTTAAAGACCAATCTTTACGAGAAGTAGAAACAGTTTTTTCCAAAATTCTTTTAAGTTCTCGATTGGCTACCTCGACCTGACCGTTAGTTTGGGGGTGATAAGCGGTGGATATTTTATGTGTAACGCCATATTTTGTTAAAGCTTTAGCGAGTTGAATGTTGCAAAAATGACTCCCCCTATCACTAACGATCGCTCGAGGAAAACCAAAACGAGAAAATATTTTCTTAAGAAAAGAAACTACGACGCGAGCATCATTACTTGGTAAAGCTTAGGCCTCCGCCCATCTAGAAACATAATCTACGACGACTAGAATATACTTATTTCCTAAGCTTGAGGGAAACAGGCCTACAAAGTCGATGCCCCACAGATCGAAAACTTCGCATTCAAGAAAATATTTTTTTTCCATTTCATTTTTATTAGATATGTTTCCAGTCCGCTGGCACCGATCACACCCGCTCACAAAGATTTGTGCATCTTTAAATATGCTTGGCCAGCAAAAGCCAGCACTAAACACTTTGTGGGCGGTGCGATTCGCTTGAAAATGCTCGCCAGTCGGACCTTCATGAACATGCTTTAAAATCTGTTGACCTTCTTCCCGGGAAACACATCTTCTAACCACCTGGTCTGCACAAATGCGAAATAGAAAGGGGTCCTCCCAAAAATAATACTTCAACTCAGAAAAGAATTTCTTCTTTTGGTGAGAAGAATACTCTTTTGGAAGGACCCGGGCCACGAGATAATTGGCCAGATCGGCAAACAAGGGGGTAGAAGAAGAAACGTTTAAAATTCGTTCATACGGAAAAGTGTCAGTAATAAAATTTTCATTTAAAATATCGAGTTCAGGATTTTCAAGACGAGAAAGATGATCAGCCGCTAGATTTTCCGCTCCTTTCTTATCCCGAATCTCCAAGTCGAATACTTGATCGAAGTAAGAGGATCCACGAATAAGACGCGGCTTGGCATCCAGTTTAGAGAGGAGGTACTTCAAAGCGGAATGATCCGTAAAAACGATGATCTTAGAAAGAGTAATATACGTTCGGAATTTATCGAACGCGAAAATAATAACTAAAAGTTCGTTTTCAGTTGTGGTGTAGTTTTCTTGAGCCGATGTTAGAGTTTTACTTGCATAGTAGATCAGATGAAAGTTCTTAGAAATTCGTTGTCCTAAAACCGCACCTACGGCAAAATTACTCGCATCACACATTATTTCAAAGGGTAAATCCCAAAATGGGGCAATCATAATTGGAGCATTTATAAGTTTAGATTTAATTAATTCAAACACAGCAAGACAAGAATCATCAAAAACAAAAGGAGTTTCTTTTTCGAGAAGGTGGGTAAGTGGCTTAGTAATTTTTGAAAAGTCCTTAATGAACCATCGGTAAAATCCCGCATGTGCTAGGAAACTTTTAATTGCTTTGATATTCGTAGGCGGCGGTAGCTTTTCAATTACTTCAATTTTTGTCTTGTCCACTTCAATTCCCCTAGCGGAAATCTTATGCCCAAGGACTAAGCCTTCGCGCACCATAAAATGACACTTTTTCCAATTTAAAACTAAATTTGTTTCTTTGCAGCGTTGTAAAACCTTTTCCAAATTTTTTAGACATAGATCAAAAGAGTCGCCAAAAATGGAAAAATCGTCCATAAATACTTCTATAATATTTTCTACGTATTTATCGAAAATAGCGAGCATACACCGTTGGAAGGTAGCAGGTGCGTTACATAACCCGAAAGGCATCCTACAATAGGCGAAAGTTCCGAAGGGGCAAGTGAATGTTGTCTTCTCTTGGTCCTCTGGTGCGATAGGGATTTGGAAATACCCCGAGAGACCGTCGAGAAAGCAATAAAAACTTTTCCCGGATAATCGTTCTAAAATTTGATCGATAAAGGGAAGGGGGAAGTGATCTTTACGAGTGACATCGTTTAGCTTACGGTAACCGATGCACATCCTCCATCCCGTTACCGTCCTAGTTGAAATTAAATCTTTATTTTCGTTCGTTACTACCGTGATCCTGCCCTTCTTAGGTACAACCTGGACCGGACTTACCCACTTACTATCGAAAATAGGATAAATTATCCCCACATCTAATAATTTGAGGACCTCTCCCTTCACAACCTCCTTCATATTCGGATTAAGACGACGTTGAGGTTGGACTACGCCCTTAGAATTATTTTCAAAAAATATTTTATGCGTACAAAAAGAAGGGCTTATGCCAGAAATATCGGAAATTTGTCATGCTATAGCTCGACGATGCTTTTGTAGTAATTCGATTAATTGATCGTTTTCGGATTGAGAAAGGTAGGCTGAGATTATAACGGGCAATTTAGAATTGTTTCCAAGAAAGACATAATTTAGATGTTCAGGAAGCGGCTTTAATTCAAGGTGGGGTGCTTCATCGTAAGAATTTTTCAGATTCTTTTCATTTTCAAAAATAAGATTTTCATAATTTTTTCTACTAAAAGCAGATTCATTTTCAACATTTGCTTGTAAGGACATAATCGTGTTTTCAAAAATAGTTGAGGAAATTTCAGAAAAAGAAGACGAAAAAAAATTTGAAGAAACGTTTGAAAGAGAAAGAGAGGAATCTTCATTTAACATATCCAGAAAAAAACAAGAATCATCATTTTTTAAAGAGTTTTTCATTGATTGATTGATAGAAAACATGACCTCATCATCTCCCACACGCAGAAAAAGTTTTCAGTTACTTACATCAATGATCGCTCGAGAGGTGGCTAGGAAGGGACGACCAAGTATAAGAGGGACCTCGACGTCCTCTTCAATATCAAGAATGACAAAATCCACCGGGAAGATAAATTTGTCGACCTTCGCTAGCACGTCCTCTATGATACCTAATGGATATTTAATTGACCTATCGGCTAACTGAATACTCATTTGTGTAGGGCTGAGAGTGCCCAATCCTAGCTTCTTGAATAAAGAAAAAGGCATCAAGTTGATGCTCACACCTAAGTCTGCTAACGCATGCTTTACAAAAAGATCACCAAAAACACAAGGAATAGAAAAGCTACCCGGATCGTTTATTGTTTTTAGGAAGATTAGAGTTTTTAATGACCGCCGAGCACTCTTCATTTAACGTTACGTGAGAAAAATTTTCCAATTTCTTTTTGTTCGTTAACAAATCCTTGAGATATTTTGCATATTTTGGCATTTGGCTAATGGCTTCGTGAAATGGTAAATTTATATGAATTTGTTTAAACATTTCAAGAAAGCGTTGATATTGATCATCTAATTTTTCCTTCCTAAGCCTAGCGGGATAAGGTGGTGGCGGAAATTCTTTTATAATGGTTGGGGCATCATTTTGAAAATTATCATTGTCTTTTGTTAGAAAGTAGCGAAAAGAAGCGAAAAGTAGAGAACAAGCGGATAAGCTTTTGAATAATTGAAACTTTATTATCCAAAAAAGGTATCTATTACAATGGTATGCCCTCCTTTATATAGAATGGAGGAGAGATGAGAGAATACAAATAAGAGATGTGAGACTAAAATTTACAGGACTAAGCGGACTATACAAAACAAACCGCACAAGCCGCGCGGTTAGATAGCAGGGCTAACCGCACGGCTACCACCAGAGAGGAAGAGAGACCGCCAGAGTAGACCGCCAGACCGCCCGGCCTCCAAGCCGGCTGAGACAAACCGCCAGACCGCGCGGTTTTCAACCCGCCAAGACAAACCGCCAGACCGCCCGGTCACCAACTTCAACACTCCCCCTCAAGCTGGAGCATATATATCGATCATGCCCAGCTTGTCGCAGATGTGGAAAAAGGAAGCGGACACCGGCTTGGTGAAGACATCTGCCAACTCGTTGTCGGAAGTAACAAATGGAGTGCAAATCTGTTTCTTCAATATTTCTTCCCGAATAAAATGACAGTCGACTTCTATGTGTTTTGTTCTCTCATGAAAGACCGGATTTTTGGAAATGTGTATCGCGGCCTTATTGTCACAGAACATAGGAAGAGGATAGTTGTAAACCTCTCCTAAGTCAAGCATGAGAGCCCGCAACCACTTCAACTCACATGTAGTCGATGCCATGCTGCGATATTCCGCCTCTGCACTGGACTTGGAAACGACAGACTGTTTCTTGCTCTTCCAACTCACAAGATTGCCTCCAACAAATGTGCAGAAACCTGAAGTCGATTTGCGGTCCCCTTTGTCATCCGCATAGCTTGAATCAGAGTACGCTTCAACCCTAAGGTGACCATTGTTCTGAAATAAGAGTCCTTTCCCTGGAGCAGCTTTAATATATTCTAATATCCTCAGAGCAGATTGTAGATGACACTCCCTCGGAGCTTGCATGAACTGGCTCACCTTGCCAACAGCATAAGAGATGTCGGGTCTGGTTACCGTGAGATATATGAGCTTGCCCACCAGATGCCGGTATCTCGTAGGATCGGAGAGAAGAGGTGAGTCATCTGTCCAAGTTTTGTCTTCTCCAACAGCCATAGGACAACGTGCAGGTTTAGCACCAGTCAGTCCTGCCTCCTTTAAAAGATCAAGAGCATACTTCCGTTGTGAAAGGACCATGGAGTTGGGCTTTCTAGAGATTTCAATGCCCAGAAAGTATTTCGGGGAGCCCATATCCTTTGTGACCAGATGTTGACGAAGGTGTTTCTTGGTCATCAATATCCCATCCTGGTCATCGCTAGTAAGAAGAATGTCATCAACATAAACCGCAAGAATAACAAGACCAGAGGCGGTTTTCCGAACAAACAAGGAGTGATCTGCTGAGCTTCTTGTAAAACCAATGGCCACAACAATGCCACTGAACTTGTCAAACCAGGCACGAGGACTCTGTTTGAGGCCATAGATAGCCTTCTTTAGCCGGCATACCCGTGTCTCCCCCTGAGCAACATACCCAGGAGGTTGCTCCATGTAAACATCCTCCTGCAGATCACCATAGAGGAAGGCATTCTTAACATCTAGCTGCGAGATGGGCCAATCCCTGTTGACAGCCACAGAGAGAAGAACCCGAATAGTGCTGAGACGGGCCACAGGAGAGAAAGTGTCAAAGTAATCAATCCCATAAGTTTGGGTAAAACCCTTGGCAACCAGGCGAGCCTTATAACGATCCACACTGCCATCCGGTAGAAACTTCACCACGAAGACCCAGCGACAGCCAACAACATCGGTGCCGAAGGGAGGAGGAACAAGGGTCCAGGTGCCCCGTTCAGTTAGAGTAACAATCTCCTCATCCATGGCAACTTTCCAATGAGGAATAGTAAGGGCCTCCTGGTAGGAACGGGGGATGGCAGTGGCCGAGATAGCCAGTGCAAAAGCTCGGCGAGCAGGGGTAAGACGATCATAGGAAACAACTGCAGCAAGCGGGTGTTGGGTACAGGCCCGAACACCTTTACGAAGAGCAATCGGGAGATCCAGGTCAGCAGGTGCCTCAGGCCCGAACCCCTGATCTGCCTGATGCTCCAGGTCAGCAGGTGCCTCAGTATCCGACATATCCGTGGTGGAGAGAGCTGGCCCGGGAGTAGAGAGAGATGGCCGCGGAGTGGAGGGAGAAAGCGGAGTAGAGGGGGGAGATGATGAGGATGGGGAAGATGGTGGAGTGGGTGGAGAGGGCGGAACAGCAGTGGGAGCAGAGGGAATGGATGGGTTGGTATGAGAAGTAGGAGTAGGAGGAGGAGAAGAGGAAGCGGGAGAGAAGTAAGAGGCATTGGCAAAGAAGGTGACATCCGCAGAGACAAATTGCTTGCGGGTAACAGGGTCAAAGCAGCAATATCCTTTCTGAGTGGGAGAGTAGCGCAGAAAGACACATTTGGTGGCACGTGGTGAGAGTTTGTCACGGGTGGCAGCGGGAGAGTGCACAAAAGCGGTGCACCCAAAGATGTGTAGAGGAAGAGGAAAGGGATCCTTGTCTGGATAAAGAATGGAGAAGGGGGTAGCACCGTGGAGAACTGTGGAGGGAAGGCGATTGATGAGATAGCAGGAGAGGAGGACAGCATATCCCCAATAGGAGCGAGGAACATGCATGTGAGTCATCATAGTGCGAGCGACATCAAGAAGGTGACGGTTTTTGCGTTCCGCCACCCCATTTTGTTGGGAGGTGTAGACACAACTTATTTGATGAATAACACCATGGTGAAGACAAAAGGAGGAGAAGTCGTGGCTAATATACTCCTTAGCATTGTCAGAACGAAGGAGTTTAATAGACGTATCAAACTGAGTCTTAACCATAGAATAAAAGGAGGTCCAAACAGAGAACAGCTCGGAGCGATCTTTGAGAAGATATACCCACGTACATCGAGAGAAATCATCAATGAAGGTGACAAAATAGGAACTACCCCGACCGATGGTGAGGTTAGGAGCGGGTCCCCATATGTCAGAGTGAACGAGGTCGAACGGACGGGAAGAGCCTCGACTTTGCGTTGGGGGGAAGGATGAGCGGTGATGTTTGCCAAGTTGACATGCATCACAGTTTAGAGGAGGATGATGAGGAGGGAGGTGCGGGAAGAGCTGGCGGAGAATTCGGGGAGGAGCATGTCCAAGGCGAAGATGCCATTGGAGAAGATCTGTAGAGGAGGAGGAGAAGGCGGAGAAAGCAGAAACGTTGTCGAGGAAGTAGAGGCCACCACTCTCAGTCCCGGTAGCAATCGTCCGTTGGGAATCCGGATCCTGAAAAGTACAAGAGCTAGGGGTGAATATGACAGAACACCTTAGTTGCTTGCATAAAGAAGTAACCGATAATAAGTTGCACGGAAACTTGGGCACATAGAAGGTATCAGCCAGGCAGAGAGAGGGAGTGACTTGAACCATGCCCGTCCCATGGACCGGGGAGGGAGATCCATCAGCAACAATGACCGGGGGCAACTGAGCATGTGTGTCAAGAAGAGAGAAATATTGAGGATTGCCTGTCATATGATTGGTTGCACCAGAGTCGATGAGCCATCTGCCGTGAGTAACAACATGAGCACTACCAGAAGAGGTGACCACGGAGGCGGACAGGCCTGAGGAGGGAAAAGCCATGGAGGCAAGAGAGGAGCAGGCCGCGACGATAAGAACAAGCCGCAAGAAGAGAAAAAGAGCACCAAGCCGGGCGAACAGCAACAGGTCGGGCGGCTAGGAAGGCCGCTACCAAGAAGCAGAGCAAAGCAGAGGGAAAGAAGTCGCACGGCTTGAAAAAGTCGGGCGAACAGAGGAGAACAGGTCGCACGGCAAAAGATGAGGCCGGCGCGACTAGCAAGCAGGAACGGGTAGAGGGGAATAACAGGTAGCGCGAACAGCAGCGGCTAGCAAGAGGTCAAAGGCACAGCGGGGAAGAGGTCGCGCGGACTGAAAAGGCCGAGCGAACAGAAGAGAGGAGAGGGGCAGGTGACCGCGACCAAGATGCGGGTGAGGAAGGAACAACCCGCACGGTCAGGCAGATCACAGCAGCAAACCGCGAGTATAGGGGTAAGCGGAGATGGGGAAAGCAGAAGCGGACAGGGAGAAGAAGTCCGCAGCGGGTAAACACAAGCCGCAAAGACTAGGAGATGCAAGAAAGAGCAAGGAGCGTGGCGACAAGAAAACAGGTCGCTGCGAAAAGGCACCAGGAGAAGAGAAGAAGAAGCAAGCCGCGCGAACAGAGCAGCGGACAGAAACAAGCCGCGCGGATAGAAACAAGCCGCGCGGACAGAAGAGAAGGCAAGCCGCGAACAAGTCGCAGAACGCGGAAAACAAGCCGCGAACAACAGAGAGCGCACAGAATCAGGAGGAAATGACCGTGTCCTCTGATACCATGTTAGAAAGTAGCGAAAAGAAGCGAAAAGTAGAGAACAAGCGGATAAGCTTTTGAATAATTGAAACTTTATTATCCAAAAAAGGTATCTATTACAATGGTATGCCCTCCTTTATATAGAATGGAGGAGAGATGAGAGAATACAAATAAGAGATGTGGGACTAAAATTTACAGGACTAAGCGGACTATACAAAACAAACCGCACAAGCCGCGCGGTTAGATAGCAGGGCTAACCGCACGGCTACCACCAGAGAGGAAGAGAGACCGCCAGAGTAGACCGCCAGACCGCCCGGCCTCCAAGCCGGCTGAGACAAACCGCCAGACCGCGCGGTTTTCAACCCGCCAAGACAAACCGCCAGACCGCCCGGTCACCAACTTCAACATCTTTTTCAAAAGCAGATTTATCTTCGTCAAAAAGAGATTTTTCTTTTTCTATAGCAGAATTTTCATCAATTGTTTCTGTAACGATAATTTTTTCAGCAGTAGGAGAGGCAATCACCTCTGGCTCTTCCCTTGTGGTGGACTCGTGAATAACTTTACCGCTCCGAAGGGAGATCACATTCGCGTGCTCCCTTGGGTTGGGTTCAGTATTTGAAGGAAGAGAGCGAAGCGGCCTCTCAGAGATAACCTTAGCGAGTTGGCCGACCGTATTTTCTAGATTTTTCATTGACCTAGTTAGGTTTCTAATGGTAGCATCATTCGAGCTCATATATCTAGAAAGTATTTCCTATAAAGATGGAGGTTTTTGAAAATTTTGGTTTTGAGGTGGTGGTGGTGTATAATCGTGTGGTGAACGTACGACATTAGTAGGATTACTCTAAGAAAAATTAGGATGGTTACGTCATCCAGGGTGATAAGAATTCGTAGCAGTATTAAAACCAGGAGGAGCAGAAAAATTAGAAAAATTAGAAAAATTTGCAGAATTGTTTTGAGCATGCATGGGTATGTTCCCCAGATAATCCACCTGCTCGGCGACAGCAGCAGCATTCGCAATTTCATGTACCTGAGGGGCGGAGGCAGCAGTCATCTCCGCAATTCTCTTGTTCAGCATTTCCACTTGCAGCGCCAGTTACGATACAGAGTCCACTTTGTAGATACCTGCATGTTTATTTGGGCGAGTCCTAGACGAATTCCACTGATAGGTGTTCATCGGCATGTCCACTATAAGCTCAAGAGCGGCTTCCGGAGTTTTGCAGTCCAAAGAACCAGCAGAAGCGGCATCTATCATTTGCTTATTCTCTTGATTTAGACCATTATAAAATGTCTGAACCTGTAACCATACAGGCAGAGCATAATGAGGGCAGCGTCTCAAAAGTTCTTTGAACCTCTCTCAAGTGTCATAGAGGGTCTCAAAAGCAATTTGAGAATAAGAAGTTATATCATTTCTTAATTTAGCAGTTTTAGCAGGAGGAAAATATCTAGCAAGAAATTTATCAACTAAAATGTTCCAAGTAGTGATTGATCCTCTTGGAAGAGAACTCAACCACTGCTAGGCTTTTGTCCTTAAGGAGAAGGGGAAGAGTCTTAGCCTAATAGCATTGTCTGAGACACCATTTATTTTGAAGGTGTCACAGATCTCGAGAAAGCTAACAATATGCAAGCTCAGATCTTCATCTTGTAATCCGTCGAACTGTACATATTGCTGCACCATTTGTATGATGCTAGGATTAAGCTCAAAATTATTGTTCGCAATTGCAAGTCGAACAATACTTGTTTCAGTCCCCTCCAGGTTGGGTCGAGCATAATCGGACATGGTCCTTTGCTGAGCCATTCCTGGGTTGGGATCTCCCATTTCCGAAAAATTACAATCACCGTCGGAATCCTCAACTGTTGTTTGAGAAGTGAAAGCCCCGAATCGTTGTTGTCTCCGAAAGGAGCGTTCGATTTCTGGGTCCAAGTCAACAAGTAGCGACGGATTCGTGCGGGTCATGCACTAAAAAAAATAAAAGGAGAATGGAGGAAAGAAAAATAGAAGAACAAAAATAGAAACTTGAAGAAGAAAATAGAGAGAAATGTAATTAATTATTTTTTTTATTTTTTTTGCAGAAGTAATAGCGTAAGCGTTTTCCTAATATTGACAAAAAAGCCTCCCCGACAACGGCGCAAAAACTTGGTGAATTGAATTCACTATCAACCCGAAAAGGCAAGTGTACCCATCAAATTGTAGTACCAAGGTCGTATTTAAACTCGGGGCTGTCAAGTACTGCCACTCACGCTTCTACTATTATCCTACCGAAGGATTGTGAGGTTTTTGAGAATTTTAAAAATAAAACTAAAGATAATTTTTGAAACGAAAATTTATGATAAAAAGCTAGCATTCGATCAATGATTCACCATGAAATGAGACGAGAGGGATAAAAATATAGAATTAAATTTGCAAATTAAACTCGACCGTGACAGATCCGATTATAGGAAATAAACTCGCTAGAGCATTAAATCCCCTAACTTATAGACGTTTTGACCGAAATCTCTTTACAAGTAAAAAAGGCCTAAAGTTGCATTATCGAAGTGACCCGCGCTATTGGATTTGAGTCCAATCCGGAGGATTTACGTCATCCTATCTCTAGGGTTGCGATCAACTCCTTCCTTCTTTGAGTGATCTTTCAAATCAACGAGTCTCTCGACTTCTATGAAATGAGATCAAATTGCCTACTACCATATACCAGAAATACGGAGTCGACACGAGATAAATCAAAGAAAGATGGAGAATAATTTAGACAAAAATAAAACTAAAAAAAATAAAGGAAAATCTCATCTCATTTCATGGATCCTCACGATCGAATGCTAAGGAAAGTTAGCTACGTATGGTTGAAAAGGAAACAAAAATAAGATGAAGAGAATTCATATTCATTGATTAATAAAAAGGGAAGAGTACACAATAATAATAAAAAGACAATGTTATTCTAATAAAAAGACTATTACAATAATGAAAAAAAAGAAATCTACTTAACAACAAAGAAAGAAGAAAACTTGCACTTGAACTAGCTATCTCACTTGCTCTCTCTGCAATCAAACCTTCCAAAGCTTGAGGCAAGGGCTCCTTTTATAGAAGAGGGGGAAGGTTCTAGAAAATGGTGGAAATGAAGGGCATAAGGGGGGTGGCCGGCCATGTACTTGGGAGATGCATGTATGACATTTATGAGGGGAGAGGGAGAAGATGAGATTCATTGCATGTAGTTAAAAGAAATAAAAAATATAAAATACAAGGGGAATGAATGAGAAATAAAGAGGGGGAGAAAGAAATAAAAGAGAGGGAAAGAGAGAAGGAGGTGGGATGAATGAGGAAGGCCGGCCATGCCAAGGTGGCAAGGTGCATGCATGTGTGGGGAGAGAAATATGAAAAGAAATTGATGAAAAGGAGAGAGGGAGCCGGCCATGCTTTAAATGGGAAACCATGCAAAGGTGGCTAGATGCATGGCTCACGGTTTTGGGCTTGAAGAGGAGCTTAGGCGGCTTCATCTTTGAAGTGGGCTGCTTTATCTTTGAGTAGGGGGGAGGCCGGGCTGCACCAAGGAAGTGGGATGCACTTAAAGTGGCTCGGGCTGCACATGAAGGCTTCATGGTGGGGTCGGGCTGCACCAATGAAGGAGGGGCTCGGCAAGCAACATGTGGGCTGCACCTACAAACAAAAATAATAAATGTAATGTTAGTTATGTTATATATACCAAAAAAACTAAAACATAAAAACTAAAAACATAACAAGCATACAATTCAACATAACAAACATAAAATTAAAACATATTATCAAAAATAGAATATTAAAACATAGCATACATAAAATAACAAAAAAATGATACTTAAACCTAGGAAAATTTAAACTAAACTAACCCGAAAAATGATGACTAAAACTAGTCATCAGAAAGCGAGATTTCCATGTTCAGGGAAAACTTTGGAGAGATGCAAACGACCCCTTGCCCACAAGAGGAGGCGGACTTTCAAAATCCTCCAGTTTCGGAGGCGGAGAAGAAGATCAAATACTTCTTTGCCAAGGTGCCCCTAGACATCGAACACTACGGTCTCCGTCTAGAAGACGTTACTGGCGTGGATACCACGAACTATAAGTGTACCTTTACTTTAAAATACTTTCATACCCGCGACTACTAACTTTTCATGCTTAGTCATTATGCGGGTTCCAGCGGAGAGGCCGTTCGAACCTCTTGGGGAAGTTCTAACTGCCATCGAGAAGAGGAAGGTCGCTGGCCAGAGGTGGCATGCACCTTCGCGCGCACTGAGGGCTACTCTAGGGGCCAAACGGACTCCTC
The DNA here is from genome assembly GCA_039583875.1 of Platanthera guangdongensis. Lineage (NCBI taxonomy): Eukaryota > Viridiplantae > Streptophyta > Magnoliopsida > Asparagales > Orchidaceae > Platanthera > Platanthera guangdongensis. The sequence continues at coordinate 201,020,305 of CM077153.1, forward strand.
TACGGGCCCAAGCAAAAGGCTAGCGCGAGCTGCCGCATCCACCGAGGAGGGCTCCGGGCTGCCAGACCACGCGACCCTAATGGATGCGTTCGACGACCCACTGATGCTTTAAGACAATCGAGCAGTCATCCTCAACACCAACCTTTCTTCTTGGACGGAGGCATAGAGGGTGACCCCGCATACATTGGCGATCTCCTTTGCAACCATTAGGGAGGAGTAACTTAAGGTGATGCGCGGGGGGGGGGGGGGGGGGGGGAGGGGGACCCATGGAGCAGCTGGCACAGAGGGCGACCATGGCTACCCTGAGGTCACTAACATATAACAACGCCTCTTGGAGAGCTTTGGAGCAGTCTCGTCACGCCTTGGAGCAATCCCAGGAAAAATTTGTTTGCCTGCAAAATGAACCGAGGGTAATCTCTAAAGCATTAGAACTACTATTTTGCGTACCTTTATTGTGGCTTCTAACAATTTTCTTTGTATTTGCCAGGCAAGCCTGACAACGGGCAACCCGAAGTTCGTGAGTGCAATCCTGAAAGCGGGGAACAAGTCCGCGAGGAACACCCTAGAGTGTCTGCAAAAGCTTGGCGCCCTCAAGGCTGAGATTGTGAATATCAAATATAAGGAGCTGTGTCCTGAAGGCGCGAGGCTGTTCATTACAGATTCAGATGGCAAGGAGTTTTCCCCGTCCTCCCGGCAGACCATATCTTGTGGGTACTCACCGCCCAAGGATTCAAGTAAGAGGTCCTGGTCGGAAGAAGAAGTGTCTTCGAGAGTCGATGGAGATGGTGACAAATAGTATCTAATCTTTTGTTTCTTTTTGTTGGCTCATTCCTTGTATGTGCATACATGTAAAGAACTTTTATTATGGATTATTCATTTTGCTCCGCAATAATTTGCGGTTGTAGCTTTTTGCTCGCTTTGGGCCTTATGTTTCCTTGTGTTTTATGTTAATTTCCTTGGTTTTCTTTGCGCAATGTCATCAGGCGGGAACCCGGGGTGCCCACATGCCTAGTTCTAATGCCCATGCGTACGGTCTCTTCCCATGCTAACAGGGTAGTAGCTACCTTACTTGGCTGCAAAGCACATGAATGACCATGATGTGTACACGTGTTACCGTGATGGGTACGAGCATGACCACAGAGGGTTCATTCATACTGGATAACCCCTAGGCACCAGGTCTGTACCCAAGAAAAATACTCTAAGAACTTCACCGGCCTGGGATGTATAGTGGGGCCATGGGTGTCCGAACATAGAGCGCTTCTTTGAAAAGACATCTAGGGGAAAATGATGACTGTCATTGCAGCAGCCAGGCCCGTTACCATAGGTCAAGGTCGCCAATCAGGTATATGACATCCATAAGGTTCTTGTTTGTAAGCATCATCAAAGATGTTGAAGTGGTATAAAACACTATTGCTCATAGCTTGTCCTCAAAAAGGGAACCGACAAAAATAAAAATGCCTCAGTCGATGCATGGCTGGCTAACACATCCAAACCTGCTACATATGCCACTTGGGAGTATCTCAACGAGAACAATCGTAGTGGTCTTAGGGTGGGGAAGTAGCATATACCAGTAGGAGGGTCAGTAGCTTGATAACCTCCACTCGAGATGTCCAGATACGTCCGAAGGAGTCTCTGCAAGCTCTAAGACTCACCGGTTTAGAGAATAATTAGGGCTAGGTTGGATTGGCCCAAGCCGAGGGTCTCACCTCGTATTTTGGTGTGCCAAGAGTTTTGTGTATGCCTTACTATGTATGCAAGTATACAGAATTTCACGACATGTATTTATACTAAAAACAAGAATCATGTGTTGAACTCAGAGAGGGAGAGAGTACCTTGACTTAAAAATAACACCACTTCAAATCGCCGTCGCTACAAGTATTAGGCATTTCCTCGCCCTTATGAGACTGCAACTGATAGGCCCCACTCTTGAGTGCCTCTTTGACAATGAAGGGTCCCTCCCAGTTAGGATTGTGCTTCCTAATTGAGGCTGTCATTCCTGTTGCATCAACTTCTTACATCACAAGATCCCCCTCAACAAATTGATTCACTGGTACATTCTTGTCGAAATACTTGACCATTTTTCATTTTGCTTCGGCTTATCTGATGACAGACTGATCTCTGAGCTCCTTGATTAGGCCGAGGTTACATCTTAACTCTTCATCATTGCCTTGCATTCAATTGTCATTTACCAGCTTGGAGAGTTATACCCGATGACTCTCCACGACAAACTCGATCTACTGGGATAAGAGCCTTAGAGCCATGTAGCAGCTTGGATGGGGTTTTCCCGATTGCTGAAGGAGTCATTCAGAGAGTCCATAAAATTACTGGTAACTGCTCTGCCAAATTTCCACGAGTGTTCTTGTAAAGTGTTTGTTTTAGGATAGTGAGTGACCTAGAGGGGGGTGAGTAGGTCCAATTTAAATCTTGACAACTTTTAAATCACATAAATTAACTTAGAGTGTGAATTAACCCAATCACAGTATTCAAGAAAAACAAAACATATCTAAATATAACTGTTAGAGCACAGTACAACAAACAATTGAGCACAACACAAAATTCAGCACATCACAACATACAATAGTTCTATAGTGGTTCTCCAATTTATGGATACATCCACTTTCCTCCTTCGCCTATCTAGAAATGAACTAAATTCGGCCAAACTTCTTCTTTCTTTTCCTCAGATCCCCAGATCTGACACCTCAGAGCCCATCTGGCTCCTACAATTCAGACAATGCAATGTCCTACCTCAGGTCCTCAAGATCCTACAACTTAGGTCCCTCTCCAAGAACCCTGCCTCAGAGTGCACCTTTACTCCTACTCCTCCGGCAAACCCTTAACCTACAACCTCAGAATCTTCCAGTTCCTACAGCTCAGAGAAATTGCACCTTCTCCTACCTCAGGCACACAGCCATACCTCAGTCTTTATAATATAGGCTTACAACTCAGAGAAATTAATCCTCATAATATTATTCCTCGATTATTTAATTAATTAAACCCCCCACTAACCATGATGGTTGTGGGTGGTTATCCCCAAAATGGATGTCAACGATCGCGGTAGAGTGTTCGGACGAGGAAGGCTCGGCGAGCACAGGCGAGCGCCTTAACGGTGGGCGACCGCCGACGAGGGAGGAATGTGACGGGGGGCCATGAGGAGGGGCGGTTGAGGTACGACCGCCCCTACAGGCGGCGACCGGTGGCCGGGGAGTGGCCGCCCCTACTAGCGGCGACTGACGGCCGGGGAGCGGCCGCTCCTGCGGGCGGCGCCTCGGGCTGGGTGGCGCCCCGCGGCAGGGCGGCGGCCGTGTTGCGGCCACACCTTGCGGGCTGTGCCCCGCGGCCATGTAGCGGCCGCACCTTGAGGGCGGCGCCCCGCGGCTGGATGACAGCCTTGGCGCGGCCAGTAGGTCACAGGCTCCCCGACGCCGGGGAGGCGGCGTCGGCGGCCCTGACGCGGCGACAATTTGGATGGTTAGTGGGATTAGCGCTGGGGAGATCGCGTGCGGTGATCACGCGTGCGTCAGTCAAATTCATGATCTCACTAATTTGATGAGGATCACCAGGAATTGACTAACCGTATCCCTGATTATTCTTTAAATGGACTTGTGCCCATCAAATACCTCTCAAGTATCTATTACTTGGGCGTATGAAATGTTAATAAATTTTTTACAGTTCTCAATTTTGTTGGCGATCATGCATGAATAGGAACGCGGATTCTATACACACCTGTGTATAGAAAAAGATATGCACATCTTATTATATAATGTTGAGAGAGAGAGATGCACATCTTATTATATAATGTTGAGAGAGACAATACTATTTATTATATGCACAGTCCATGATGAGAATTATTATTATTTATTACATCTAAGCAACTAGAATCGGCGTCCATTATACCGGTAGCATTTGTGTCCATGTGTATATCTTTTACTATACACATATGTGTGTATAGAACTACTGTATGCAGATCCAACTCCTGTATGCAGATCAAATATTTATAGGACTACTGTATGCAGATCAAATATTTATTTTATATAGGACTACTGTATGCAGATCAACTCCCGCTAAATTATTAAACCGTGTTCGAAGTAGCAATGGCCACGAGCGGCGAAGCCATGACGACGGTGAGACCAAACATTTCCCGGAGATCGAGTGCCTCGGGCGCCATATCGTCCGGCAACCTCCATTCGAAAGACTGAATGAGGGATGCAAGCATCAGCTGCACCATTCGAACGCCCAGCGATAACCCGGGACATATTCGCCGGCCCGAACCGAAGGGGATGAGTTCAAAGTGCTGACCCCGAAAGTCGACGTCCTCGTCCAGTCCCATGAACCTCTCCGGCACGAAGCAATCAGGATTCTTCCACACGCGGTCGTCTCGGCCGATGGCCCACACGTTGAATATTACCATAGTATTCTCCGGTACAGTATATCCATTTAACTCCGTGTCCGACCCTGTTTTGTGAGGCAGCAGAAGCGGGAGCGGAGGGTGAAGACGGAGTGTCTCCTTCAACACAGCTTGGAGGAACGGGAGTTTGGAGATGTCTGATTCCTCCACTTCCCTCTCAAACCCGATGACTTGTGAGATCTCTGCTCGAGCTTTCTTCATCAATTTTGGCTGGTGAAGCAATTCTGCCATCGCCCACTCTAACGTCGTCGAGCTCGTATCACTTCCGGCGGCAAAGGAGTCCTGACAAAATAAATATTTACGATAAAAACCTATATTTATTATGCGTAACAATTTTGTAAGAATATGCGAAACAATGATCGTATGCACCAGGTACCATAATGAAGGATTTTATCTTTTGCCTGCTGAGGTTGGAGCTGTCTTCTCGACTGAGCTGTAGAAGCACGTCCAATATGTCAGGATTATTATTTTTCCTCGCCGCTTCTCCGACCGCGGTTTCTTCCAAACGAATATCCATGATTTGATCGAAAAGGTCAAACAGCTTTTGGAAGTAGGCGGCGAAACGGCGCCTCCGGCCTTGCAGGTCCATCGGAGCAAGCAACGGGAAGAAGTCGGAGACGTTGGGCCTTCCGGCCTCTTCCATAATTCCACAAATCAACTCTTTAAACTCCTGAGCCGATTCAGATTTAAAATCCACCACATTAATGGACAGGAATGTGCTGGATATCAGATTCAGAACGGTGCAGAAAGCTGCCTGGCCGATCTTCACGGCCTCGCCGTCCAGTTCCTTGATGTATGTAACGAGTTCCTGCACCTTGCGCCGGCGGAGGGATTGGGATGCATCCAGGGCCGGTGAGCTGAAGAGGTGGGTCTTGAGGAGTGTCCGTAGATATCTCCATGATTTATTTGGAGATGTCCAGGCTAAGGAAACCTCGTTGTGGCCGTGGGCACGCACTGTGTCGGGCACATGGCGGTCGGAGAAGGGGATATCTTTGGATTTAAGGGCTTCTCTGGCGGAGCTGGGAGAGGAGATGACTACCGCGTGAATGCTGCCCAGCTTCAGTGACATTACTGGGCCGTGGATCCGGGCCAGTCGGGCCAATGAACGGTGTGGATTTTTACCCAGCACAAAGAGATTTCCCAACACAGGAACATGTCTTGGGCCGGGAGGCAGATTTGAGGGGTGGAGGGATTTCTGAAGAAGAAGAAGAACAAGAACGACGATAAGTGCGAGGAGAGCCGTCCATAGGATTGCACCTTGACTTAACTCCATTACTTGTTTATTTGTGAATGTTTTAGTGTGAGAAATATGAAGGCTAGAGAGTTTATATAGGAGAGAGACTGTGCAGGCGGACCTCGCGCGGCCACAAGAAAGAACAAACACGTATTACAAAATCCAGCCATAATCGGAGTATCGTCGTGTTGGGTACAATTTGCCTGGCACCAGCTGCGCCAAATACTATTAATAGCACGTTAGGTTACCCATCTCAATTAGATCAGGATCCGCTTCATTTCTGTCGAAATGGAGTGATTCATTTCATGATCCAGATAAAGTGGGGATGATACGGGTTCAGTTTTTCCAGCCTTTTATATTTTTCTTTTAAACAAAAAAAAGTGTAAGACATTGAATGTATTGCATTTTTTTTCTTATTCACGGGAATTTAAAATGGATCTCTTCCATTTCAACAGGGCTCTCCATTTCATCAGAAATAGAGAGGATCCGGATCCACCTCAGACATTATTATTCACGACATCTTAAGTAAACATGATTTGACTTTTACCAAATAATTATTATTAGAAAATTTTCAAGTTTAAAAAGGGCTATTTGAAAACTGTATTTTTTTTTGTTATTATCAAATCATCATAAAAAATAAAATAAATTGTTACTATTTGAAAAATCTATTTGTTACTGTCCCAAGCTTCCCGACATAACCACTTGTGGTGTAACTGCCACGCCAACCGTCATTGCCGGCGTCGCACCAAAGCCGCCATCATCATCGTCATGCCAACCACAATCCCCGCCGCCAGGCCAGCCGTCATCGTCACCGCCGCACCTAAACCATCATCGTCTCCGCCACACCAATAGCTATCGTCGTCACCACACCGAAACCACTATCTCCGCCGCCGTACCGAAAGCACCATCGCCGCCACCGTACCAAAACCACCATCGCCGCCGCCACACTGAAACCACCATCGCGGCCACCGCACCAACCGTCATCGCCGCCACCGAAACCTCCATCACCACCGCCGCACTGAAACCATCATCGCCATCGGCTCTCCGAAACGGCCATTGTCGCCGCTGGGCCAACCATCATTGCGGTGAAAAATAAATAAACTGATTCAACAAAATATTAATTAAGTTTACCAAACATAATATTAATTAAGTTCACAAATTTTAATTAAATTTAAAATAAATTATTTATTTTTGTTCCTACAATCGCAAACACGAGAGAGAAAGGAGTTGCGAGCGGGAGCAACGAAGATGATAGAAATTCAGAGAAAGATGAATTAGAACTTGGATTTGATACAACACAACTGAGTCTTAAAAAAGAAGAAAAAAATATATTTTTAATGGAATTTGAGTTTCCTACAAATCAAATTAGATTTGATAGTAATAACATCCGTTATAAAATATCTATATAATATATTAGAAATTAAAAAAAGTAAAATATATATAATATTTAACAAAGTTGAATTCAATATAAATTTCTGGGCAGCTGACCATGAATAAATTGTTCCTTCTGCCCGGGTGAGAATCACCAACGAGCCATCCCGTGAAACTTTCCTGATGCCCTCCTTTCCCCGAATTACTTAAGCTTGTGTTTTGTACTTTTGTATATGGCCAGTGCCAGTCGCGGAATTAGGATTTTGAAGTCGCACGGGTACAATCTAAGTACTGTCAATTAGGGTGGTTCGGGGGCAGCGCACCTTGAGCGGGGGTTCGGGGGTAGCGCCCCCAAAAAAATTTTTTTTTGCAGGCGGGTGACCCTCCTAACTCCTAAGCAAACTAAAACAGAAAACCGGGGAACAAGAGTAATTACCAATGGTGTATTCCAGCAACAAAAGACGATTGGAGCTCCAAATCAACCCTTCACGATGGATTCCAGTAACACAATGGTGTGTACCTAACATTAAAATGCTCGAAGATTAGCACAATGGCGCGTTCAAATCAACCTTTCACAGAAATCTGGACTGAAATCAGTCCAGATTTAATCAGTCCAGATTTCACTCCAGATTTCAAGAAGAAGAAGAACCTCCTGTCCAGGGCTATTTCGGCCCAAAACCGGTCGGGCACGTGCCGGAAGAAGAAGAAGAACCTCATGTCCAGGGCTAGTTCCACCCAAAACCGATCGGGCACGTGCCCTACCGTGCCCAGGGCTAGTTCCGCCCATGGCCAGTGCTCCATCTTATGATATATATATATATATATATATATATATATATATATATATATATATATATTATTTTATAAAGAAAAACATGTTTTGGTGCAACATTCTTAATACTCATTTTATCCCTCATTTTTTAATTTAATGATTATTATTTGTTTTGTTCATTTCAAAAAAATTCAAAATTGAATACCCACATATGTAATTTAGTCAATCCCGTCAAAATAATTGATCTCCCGCTACCTTCGACCAACGTCGCCGCCCACAATAAATGTCGCCACCCAGGACCATTGTAGCAGCCCACAGAAAAATGTCGCCGTTCACGCCCAATGTCTCACCCACGACCAATGTTCCACTCATGGCCAATGTGCCGCCCACGACAATTGTCGCCGCCCACGACAAATGTCGCACCACCGGCGAATGTCGCACCTCGGCGAATGTCGCACCCCGCCGAATGTCGCACCCCGCCGAATGTCGCACCCCGCCGAATGTCGCACCCCGCCGAATGTCGCACCCCGCCGAATGTCGCACCCCGCCGAATGTCGCAACCCGCCGAATGTCGCACCCCGCCGAATGTCGCACCCCGCTGAATGTCGCACTCCGCGATTGTCGCACCCCCGCCGAATACCCCCAGAGCCGAAGGTCCGTGCCTGTCACTTGTATATATATATATATATATATATATATATATATATATATATATATATATATATATATATATATATATATATACACACACGAGTGATAGACACGGGCCGCCGGTTCGATGACCACGCACCACAGTATCCGGCCGGCGACAGCAGACTTCGCCCGCCTCCCGGCAGGCTTCACCCGCGACAACAACCTAAAAACTAAATAAAAATTTATTAAAAAAAATAAAAAAATAAACAAATAATAATAAATTAATTACATTCATTGCAGACTGATGCACAGTGACGTGAGCACTGTTCATCGACCTGCCTTTTATAATCTAAAATATACTTATTATAATTATAAATAATATACTTATTATACTTATTATAATTATATATAATATAACATATTATATACTCTAACCTATTTTATAATCTATTATATAATTAGCCAACCCCCCCACCCCCCCAGTTTTTTTTGCCGTGCCCCCCTCCCCCCTCTTTCCTAAGCTGCCGGCGCCCACCGGCGGGTCGCCGGACAACCCCCTGAGAGTTTGCCGGAGTCCGCCGACCCGCCGGTGGGCGCAGGTCAGGCCGCCGGCGATGGCATAGGAAAGAGGGGGGAGGGCGGGGCACCACGGGCGGAACTACAGTCAGGCACGGTAGAGCACGTGCCCAACTGATATTTCCGCCTAGGTATTCTCCGCTCCGCCATTCCCGATCTCGTCTCCTCCATTCCTGATCCCGTCGCCCGTCCCGATCCCGGCCCCGCTCGGCTGCCCGTCCCGATCCCGGACCCGTTCGGCTCCTCCGTCCCGATCCCGGCCCCGCTCGGCTCCTCCGTCCCGATCTCGGCCCCGCTTGACTTCTCCGTCCCGATCCCTAGGTCTTCTTCTTCTTCTTCTTCAGTCCAGATTCTTGGACTTCAGTCCAGATTCCTGGAGTTCCAGATTCCTGGACTTCTTCGGTCCAGATTCCTGGACTGAAGAAGTCCAGATTTCTGGACTTCTTCAGTCCAGATTTCTAAATTTGGACTGAAGAAGTCCAGATTTCTGGGACTTCTTAGGAAGTCCAGATTTCTGGACTTCTTAGGAAGTCCAAATTTCTGGAATTCTTCAGTCCAGAAATAAATTTATGGACTTCTTCAGTTCAGATTTCTGGACTTCTTCAGTCCAGTTTCCTGGACTTCTTTGTTAAAGTTGGAGACCGGGCGGTCTGTCTTGGCGAGTTGGAGACCGCGCGGTCTGGCGGCTTGACTCGTCGGCTTGTTAACCGGGCGGTCTAGCGATCTTCACCGGCGACCTATCTGCTTCTCCTATGGTTAGCCGTGCGGTTAGCCCTTCTGTCTAACCGCGCGGCTTGTGCGGTTTACCTTGTACAGTCCGCTTAACTTGTATTTTTTAGTCCCACATCTCTTATTTGTACTCTCTCTTCTCTCCTCCATTCTATATAAGGGAGGGCATACCTTTGTAATAGATATCAATTTTGGATAATAAAATTTCGATTATTCAAAAGTTATTCTGCTTGTTCTCTCTTTTGCTGCTTTCTAACATGGTATCAGAGGACTCGATCTACTCCTCCTGATTCTGTGTCTTACTGTCTGCCCGGCTTGTAGTGCCGGTTTGCCTTCTATTCGCGCGGCCTATTCTCTAGCCGTTCGAATTCTTCTGCTCGCCCGGCCTGTTCTCTAGCCGGCCGACTTCTTCTGTTCGCACGGCCTGTCCTCTAGCCGTTCGACCTCTTCCCCTCTGTTTGTGTCTGCAGCTAGGTCGTGGCCCTTCTGGCCGCTGGATTTATTCCCTTGAGACCGCTGCCGCAATTCTTTCTCTGCGCGGGTTGTTTCCTACCCGCTGCCTCCTATCACAGCGACCTGTTTTTTGTCCCTGCTCCTGTTCGTGCGGCTTGTCCTCTAGCCGCTCGACTTCTTCCCCTCTGCTTGCGTCTGCGGTTTGGTCGTGGCTTTTCTGGCCGCTGGTTTCTACCCTCGAGACCGCTGCAGCTTTTCTTCCTATCCGTGCGGGTTGTATCCTAACCGCCCGGCTTCCCCTGTTTCCAGCTGCGATGGCTAATTCTGATGCCTCTACTGCCACCACCTCTGTTGCCAATCCGGCACCTCCTCTTCCCCCTACTCCTTCCGGGAACCTTGGGACCGTTTCCAAACTTGTTGGCTCCAACTACCCGGACTGGAGCGTCTCTTTCACCTTTCTTCTTCGCTCACAACGCAAACGCCACCACCTCGTTGATGACCCACCTCCTATCACTTCCCCTCTCTTTGATGACTGGGATGCCAGTGACGCGCTTGTGCGTACTTGGCTTGCGAACAGTCTTTCTGATGAGTGCCTTCCCGTCATACGTCATGATGAGACGGTCAAGGCCGCTTGGCTTCATCTTGCCGCTTTGTACTCCAAAGGGGCTCAGACTTCCCGCATCTATACGTTGTATGCGGACCTCTTTGCCCGTCCCACCTTGTCTCCTGCTGCTGCCTACCAACAGGTCCAGGCTCTTGGGGCTGAGATTCTTCAGAATCGCCCCTTTTCTGCGGATTTGGCTCAACAACACAAGCACTTCCAGGAGCTTCTGGTTGTGTGTTATCTGCTCCGGCTTCCCGATACTTATGACATGATCCGCCAGCAAATTCTGGGTGAGGCTGACTCTCCCACTTTAGATGCCACCGCTGCCCGCATCGCTGCTGTTACCTCTCTCCTTCAGCGCCCGCTATTGCCCGCTCCTTCTCCCCCACCGGACCACTATTCTCATCACGCTCAGCGCAGTGGCTCTGGTAGTCGCGGCCATCAGACCGGCGGCCGTGCTTCTTCCCGCTACATCTGTTCTCATTGTGGCCGCACCGGCCATACTTTCGAACGCTGCTGGACAAAGCATCCTCATCTTCGCCCCTCCGGTGACTCTTCCAAGCCATCTGCCTCTGTTGTGACTTCTTCAGGTAGTGCCCACGTGGTGACTCAAGGTAAATGGCTTATCGACTCTGGTGCCACTAATCACATGACGGGCAACCCTCAGTGCTTCTCCTTGCTCGAACAGCATGATCGGTTGCCCCCGGTCCTAGTTGCGGATGGTTCTCCCTCCCCGGTTCATGGCACGGGCGTGGTTCATGTTACTCCCTCACTAAGCCTAGCGGACACTCTCTATGTGCCCAAGTTTCCGTGCAATCTGTTGTCTGTTACCTCTTTATGTAAACAGCTTCAGTGTTCTGTGACATTTACACCCACTTCTTGTTCTTTTCAGGATCCGAGCTCCCACCGGACGATTGCTACTGGGACTGAGAGCGGCGGCCTCTACTTCCTCGACAATGTTTCCGCCTTATCTGCCTTCTCCTCTTCCTGTACGGATCTTCTGCAGTGGCATCTCCGTCTCGGTCATCCTCCTCCCCGTATACTACATCAGCTTCTGCCGCACCTCCTTCCATCCAGTACTCCTCTCCAATGCGACGCCTGTCAACTCGGCAAGCATCACCGTTCCTCCTTCCCGCCGAAGCTCGGACTGGGTTCTACTCGCCCTTTTGATCTTGTTCACTCTGATATCTGGGGACCTGCTCCTACCCTCACCGTTGGTCGGGGTAGTTCTTATTTTGTAACCTTTATAGATGATTTCTCTCGTTGTACTTGGGTGTATCTCCTCAGAGATCGCTCTGAACTTTTAGATGTATGGATTTCCTTTTATCAGTTGATTAAAAATCAGTTCAATCTTTGTATTAAAACTCTTCGTTCTGATAATGCTAAGGAATATCTCAGTCATGCTTTTACTTCTTTTTGTGTACAACATGGCATTATTCATCAGACTAGCTGTGTTTACACCTCCCAACAAAATGGGGTGGCGGAACGCAAAAACCGTCACCTCCTCGATGTGGCCCGCACTTTAATGACCCAGATGCATGTCCCTCGTTCGTATTGGGGCTATGCCGTTCTCCTTGCCTGCTACCTCATCAATCGTCTTCCCTCCACCCTTCTCCGCGGGGAAAACGCCCTTCTCCATTCTCTATCCGGACAAGGAGCCCTTTCCTCTCCCTCTCCGTATCTTTGGCTGCACTGCCTTTGTCCATACGCCATCTGCCACCCGTGATAAGCTTTCCCCCCGCTCCACCAAATGTGTCTTTCTGGGGTACTCCACCACTCAGAAAGGCTATTGTTGCTTTAACCCTGTTCTTCGTCAGCAGTTCGTCTCTGCTGACGTTACCTTCTTCGAGAATGCCTCCTACTTCTCCGCTCCCTCCTCCTCTCCTTCCCCACCTTCTGACTCTCCTACTATTCCCTTCGTTCCCTTGTCTCCTACCGCGATACCCCCTCCTCCTCCCTCTCCGTCTCCTCCTCTCGCTCCTCCTCTCTCCCCCCCGTCTCCACCTCCACCTCCATCTCCACCCTCTACGCCGCCGTCGCTCTCTTCTCTCGGGCCAGCTCTCTCTGCCACGGACGCTCCGGATCCCGAGGGGGCTGCCGACCTGGATCTCCCTGTGGCGCTTCGCAAAGGGGTGCGGACATGTACCCTTCACCCCCTGGCTGCTGTTGTTTCCTATGATCGTCTCACACCTTCTCGCAGGGCCTTTGCGCTGGCTATCTCTGCTACTGCCACGCCTCGTTCCTATCAGGAAGCCCTTGCGATTCCCCATTGGAAGCTGGCCATGGATGAGGAAATGGCGACTCTCACGGAGCGGGGGACATGGACTCTTGTTCCCCCTCCCTTTGGTACTGATGTTGTTGGCTGTCGCTGGGTCTTTGTGGTCAAATTTGGCCCCGACGGCACTGTGGATCGCTATAAGGCTCGCCTTGTTGCTAAGGGCTTTACTCAGACTTATGGGGTTGATTACTTTGACACCTTCTCCCCCGTGGCTCGTCTCAGCACTATCCGGGTCCTTCTCTCTGTGGCCGTCAATCGCGATTGGCCGATCTCTCAGCTGGATGTCAAGAATGCCTTCCTTTATGGTGACCTTCACGAGGCCGTTTACATGGAGCAACCTCCTGGGTATGTTGCTCAGGGGGAGACACGGGTATGCCGGTTGCAGAAGGCAATTTATGGCCTCAAGCAGAGTCCTCGAGCTTGGTTTGACAAGTTCAGCGGCATTGTGGCGGCTGTTGGTTTTGTGCGAAGCTCTGCTGATCACTCTCTCTTTATTCGTAAAACTCCTTCTGGGCTGGTGGTTCTGGCTGTGTATGTCGATGATATTCTTCTCACCGGCGATGACCAGGAAGGGGTAGCCCTGACAAAGCGACATCTTCGCCAACATCTCATCACTAAAGATATGGGCTCTCCAAAGTACTTCCTGGGGATCGAAATTGCTCGGAAGCCCGACTCCTTAGTTCTCTCTCAGCGCAAGTATGCCCTTGATCTTCTAAAAGAGGCAGGATTGACTGGAGCAAAACCTGCCCGATGCCCCATGGCCACTGGGGAGGACAAAACCTGGACAGATGATTCGCCTCCTCTTTCAGATAGTTCGCGGTACAGGCGTCTGGTTGGTAAGCTCATATACCTCACAGTGACCAGACCCGACATTTCCTATGCTGTAGGTAAGGTGAGTCAGTTCATGCAAGCGCCTAGGGAGTGTCATCTACAGTCCGCCTTGCGGATCTTGGAGTATGTCAAAGCAGCGCCTGGGAAAGGACTACTTTTTCAAAAGAATGGTCATCTGAGGATTGAAGCCTACTCAGATGCAAGTTATGCTGATGACAAAGGGGATCGCAAGTCAACCTCAGGGTTTTGCACATTTGTTGGGGGAAATCTGGTGAGCTGGAAGAGCAAGAAGCAGTCTGTTGTCTCCAGGTCCAGTGCAGAAGCTGAGTATCGCAGTATGGCGTCAACCACTTGTGAATTAAAGTGGCTGCGGGCTCTCATGCTAGACTTAGGAGAGGTGTACAACCATCCTCTACCTATGTTCTGTGATAACAAGGCCGCCATATACATCTCCAAAAATCCGGTATTCCATGAAAGAACCAAGCATATTGAGGTCGACTGCCATTTCATTCGTGAAGAGATTTTAAAAGAACAGATTTGCACTCCTTTTGTCACGTCTGATAAAGAGCTGGCTGACATCTTCACCAAGCCAGTTTCCGCCTCGTTTCTGCATGTTTGTGACAAGCTGGGCATGGTTGATATATATGCTCCAGCTTGAGGGGGAGTGTTAAAGTTGGAGACCGGGCGGTCTGTCTTGGCGAGTTGGAGACCGCGCGGTCTGGCGGCTTGACTCGTCGGCTTGTTAACCGGGCGGTCTAGCGATCTTCACCGGCGACCTATCTGCTTCTCCTATGGTTAGCCGTGCGGTTAGCCCTTCTGTCTAACCGCGCGGCTTGTGCGGTTTACCTTGTACAGTCCGCTTAACTTGTATTTTTTAGTCCCACATCTCTTATTTGTACTCTCTCTTCTCTCCTCCATTCTATATAAGGGAGGGCATACCTTTGTAATAGATATCAATTTTGGATAATAAAATTTCGATTATTCAAAAGTTATTCTGCTTGTTCTCTCTTTTGCTGCTTTCTAACATTCTTCAGTCCAGTTTCCTGGACTTCTTCAGTCCAGTTTCCTGGACTTCTTCAGTCCAGTTTCCTGGACTTCTTCAGTGTTGAAACCGGAATCCGGCCTCTTGTGGAGTTCGATCCTTGGGGAAGGGGTGGTCTCGCGCCTACTTTGCTCCTGCAAGAAAAACAACGAAGAAGACAAGAAGAAACAGACCCAAGAGCTCGGCAGGGAGGTCCCACCACAAACCCGGAAGATCTTTGAGCGCTTCCCCTCCTTAGCCAGAAGTCGAGCTAAGGTACCCTCAGAGAGCACTTGAAGACGAGAGTAAGGAGGCACTGAAAGCGTGTCCTCTGAGGTACCCCTTGAGTCTTATTTATAGTTTTTTGGAATTTGGACTGCCAATAACCGAAAGAACTGACCTGGAAATACCAAAAAACCCTTGGTTGGGTCTGCCAACAGCCAAACTCCGCTGTTCTAAGTAGCTATGCGCAGTCCAACCTGATCTGCCAACAGCGTGGCTCCGCCGTTCTGAGGGGCTATTCGCACCCCTGGGGAGTCAGCTCGCCTCCAATCCTCCTCCGCGGGAGGCGGGCACGACCTGGCTTCAGCTACCTGCCTATTCTCCCTGGGCGAGCGCGAGCCGGACCGTCGCGACCTGCCTGTCTTCTGCCGGGGCGGACCGGCGGCCAGGTCGCGTGTGGGGGCTGGCCGGCGGCCACCGCGACCCCCCGATCGGCTCGCTAGTCGCGGGTCGCCAGACCCATCCGCTTTGGTCAGTGATTCTCCGCGCGACCCGCTCGCTCGCCTCGCCGGCTCGCTCGCCTGAAATGGGCGGGAGCGGACCAGCCCTTCTGCCGTATATCCTTTTTGCCGTTTGGGTGCGGGTCGCGGGGCTAGGTCTGCTCGACCTCCCTGGCGGGACCCGCTCGCCGGACACGGGGTTGTACACAATCCCCGCTCTTTTTGAGCTTGATTCAAGCTCGGAAAGAATCATCCAACCCGCGTGTTCGGCGAGTACTGTGCTGAGCTGGCAGGGAATCTTCTGGTGGGGCCCCACTGTGCGGTTATAAATATACCGCTGAGCCCAGGGGGGGGGGGGGCTCCCCAGATCCCCTCATTTTCCTTGATCAAACTTCAGTTTCTCGATGCCGATCAGCGAGGAGGTGCGAGCTCGCCTGGCGGCAGCGGGTCAGAAGACTCGGGAGGAGGCCCTCGAGGCCGCCCCTTGGCTAGCACGCGGGTCTCCCGGCCCCCTCTTTAGGTCGGCGAAGGGAAAGATTGTTAGGCGGTCTCCGGCGGGTGACTGTCCGGGCTCCAGCTCGGCGGCGGGTGTTGAGGTCGTCCCTGGGGGTACGTGACCTTCTTCGGCTTATCGCTGTACCTCTGATCTTTTGTTTTGCAGGCAATTCCTTGTGAAGAGGTGGGGAACGGGGGAAAGGATCGCCCCCCTCCCTTGTCGTCTGAGAGGGTTGCTAGTCCCCCCGGTCTGGACCGCCCACCTCCGGAAACCCACCGCTCGCCGGCTCTCCACGGACTGGGAAAATCTCTTAAGACCCTCGAGGGAGAAACCTTTCAGGGTCGGTCGGGCTCCTCTCGCCCATCCATCAGCGCGGGTGACGTGCCAACCCCTGGTAAGCTAGTACTCACCGTTGGCTTTGTCCTCGCTCGCTCCTTCTGAATCGCCCTTTTGTAGGCTACAACATTGTTTCCTCCGAAACTGAGACGAGCGAAGGGTATTCGCCTCCTCCCGACGTGGACAGTGTTTCTGATTACCTGGGCGACCCGACCGATGCGGTGGGGATGAAGAGGCAGGTGACGCGGCTGTTCCAGAAACACACGCTGCTGCTTCAGGAGATTGTGAAGAGGGTCGATCAAGACAAGGGCGAGACCGCGGCCCGGCCCGCGGCCTTGGAGGGACCCCCGCGCGCAGCAGAAGACGACGATTTCACTTCACCGGGCGTGCACATCACGCGAGCCGAGGAGCATCTTAGGAGCGCCACAGAGCAAGTCGGCCTGGCTGAGCGGGAGCTGGTGGCGGTTCGCGATTACCACAATCCTCGCGTGCCGCCGCGATCGGGAACGAAGCGGCGGCACAGGTGGAAGTGGGTCGAGTACTGATCCAGCCTTTTTCCCCCGCTCGCGGGATATCGCGGGGTTTCTACTGTTATTGCAAAGTTATCTTATATTTGTAACGATTCACAGCTCTCTTTGCCCGCCTATGAGCCTAATATTTTACTGCTGAGGTGTATTGAAATTACCAAGCTGTTGCTTTTACTCTCTGCTGGGCGGGATAGGGGAGAGATTCATTCTGCCTGACCTGCCGATCGGGGCGGGGGCGAGCCGAGGGGCTCGCCAGCCGGGTGTCTCCCGGCTCGCGCGGAATCCCGAATGGGTGCGGGCCGAGAGTCGCCCGCTCAAGTTTTGCGCGGACACGGCCGGGCGAGAACCACGCCTGACTGGCCTCGGCGGCACGGCCACGCGCCGTGAAGTCGAAACGTCAGGCTGATTTTTGCTATCTGCACCCCCTCTTTCGGTGGGAAGTTTCCCGCCCTTTCTCTTTCACTATAAATAGGCCTTGCAGGCCCTTATTCCCTCACTGATTCCAAACGCTCTCTCGCTTCCTGTTCCCCGCGAAGTACGGCTCGTGCTCGCCTTTTGGATCTGTATCGCACGTTCGGCGGCGATTCGGTGGGAATGGGCGGAGGCGGCGGCGACGTGGACGGACGAAGTAAGTGCGCCTGGACCTTCTCAGAGCACGACTTCCCTCACGCCGTCATCTCAGGACGCGAGTACCTGGATACTCTTGGCGACCACGTTCCGCCGGGCTTTTCTGCGAGACGGCCCGGGGATGGAGAAAAGATCAACAATTTAGCTAGGGACGAGCTCGCCATCCCTCTAGCTCACTTTGAGGTGGGCCTGCGACTTCCCCTGTGGCCCGAGGTGCGCCAGGTGCTGAAGTATTTCGGGGTCGTCCTAGGCCAGATGACCCCGAACTCCATAGCTGTTATGGTGGGGTTCGTCTGCTTCCTGCGAGAGGAGCGAGTCGAGTTCAGCCTCGCCGTTTTCCGGAAACTGTTCCCCTTCCGGGCGAACCGGGATGGGACCGCCTACTTCTCCAGCGCCCACCTCAAGGTGCGGGAGACAGTAAATAAGAGTCACAACTGGCTCAAAAAGTTCTTGTTCGTCAAAGGGGATTTCGGCAACGTCCCCTTCTCGCCGGTGCAGCTTAGCGAGGCGAGCTACCGTCCGCCCAGCCTAGGGGGCCATGAGGCCGACTTGTGTGGGTTCTTCGCCGGGAAGAATTTCGAGGTCGCGTACCTGCGCCGCCATCTTGACGACCTCGCCGCCGTCCCGCCCGGGGGAGGTTTGCCACTCGTCGCTGTTCTGACTTACCCCCCTTTTTTCCTTTATCTCACCCCTTCTCCTTGGCAGGCGAGCGCGACATCCCTCTTCACCCCCCTTACGAGAGCGCTCGGATCCCCCCGGGGTTCTCGCCCGAGCTCAGGCTGCGGATGCCGCTCAGCGCGACATCCCGTCGGTCCCGGCCAAGAAGCGGCCGGGTGGCGGACAGCCCACCCCTCCGCCGAAGGTGGCGAAGACCGCGGGTCAGCAACCCGCCGCGAGCCAAAGGAAAGGCAAGGCCCCTGCGGGCCTTCCGGCCGAGGGCCCTTCGCCCCCGCTGGTTGCTTCGACCGGCGACACCCCGGACAGGGCGGCGGGCACCTCCGCGCCGCCGGACGGGTCTCAAGCTGCCGCGAAGCCGGTGCCGAGGGGTCACCGCAACTTTGGCTACAGCGAGAGATATCTGGACGAGCTCGGCGCCCCGCTCCTGTCGTGGGACAAGGAGTCAAATCACGCCGCGATCTCGACCTTGCTGCCGAGTTGGATGGAGCAGGACACCATCAGCGGGGAGTCCTACAACTTCTCGTTCGGCCTGTACTCGTGAGAAGACGCCGCCATCTACGACAAAGAGGTGACGCGGGTATTGGTTCACGAGAGCGCGCGGGCCCAGCTACGCGGCCTGGAGCTAGCTCATATGGTAGGGAGGCGCTGCACCCAACTGGAGCGGAACGCCACCTCCCTGAAGAAGCTGGCGGATGAGAGGGAGGAGGCCCAAAAGCTCGCTCAGGAGGACGCGAACCTTCAGAGGAGGCGGGCCGACGCGGCAGAGGAGTCCCTCGCGCAGTACTTGGGCGGGGTGGTATGTGCTCACCCTCGACAACTGCCCTTTCTCGCGAATCCACCTTATAACTTTCTCTTCCTCTTGTCAGGACGCCGCGATGGCCAGTCGGATGGGCACTGAGATCGCCACCCTTGGTCAGGACAAGTCGGCGTTGGAGGCGCGGGTACGCGAGCTGGAGGCCGCCGCCGCTGTCCCTCCTTTGGACAGCAGGGTCTGTCCGCTCGAGCACTTCTCCGACTACGACTTGGAGGTGCTGATGCAAAAGAACGCCGCCAGCGCCGCGAAGTACACGATGCAAATGCTGCGACGCGTGGATCTCCTCAAGAGCGAGGCGGCGAAACTCTTGGCGGAGGACGTGGTGCCGACGCTATTTCTTCCCGTGCCGGACCCTGGGGACAAATCCTTCCAGCCCATCTAGGACTTCTCGCCCCGGATCTCGCGTCTCCCCCGCTTTTTGACATTTGTTTTTTAGATGTATATTATCATGTATGTTTACCTGTTTTGAGATGTACGCGCGGGCTGCGCCTAGACTTCGCGATTTTCACCTGTTATTGCTTTTATAAATGCTCTCTCGCACGCCTTATTCGTATATTTGCTATTGCCGTGCGGGGCGACCTGCCTCTGCGGCCCAGCCCTGATGATGCGGCTGCTCACCCGCAAAGCGAGGCGAGTTGGCTCTCCCTCTGCCTGAGTTATCAAATCTCTTGCGGGTTCTCGCCTAGGTGCCCGCCTCCGTTCGGCCGTCTTTCTTGGGGCTGGGCGGTCGTGTTAGCCCCCTTTTTGGTTTATCTTCGTGATTCCAGTCTACTATTAACGCCATTCGAGTAGTTCCTGGCTTGGCCGGCTAGGTGGAGCCCGGCAGCGTGATTCGTTCTGGGTCGCAAATCATTGCCATCGAGTGACATCCGGCCCTGTCAGCTAGGTGAGAGCCTGACAGCGGGATCTTCTCGAGGCTAGGGATGACACCGAGTGACTTCCGGCCCTGCCAGCTAGGTGGGAGCCTGGCAGCGGGATCTTCTCGGGGTCCAAACACATTCCATCGAGTGACTTCCGGCCCTGCCAGATAGGTGAGAGCCTGGCAGCGGGATCTTCTCGAGGCTAGGGATGACACCGAGTGACTTCCGGCCCTGCCAGCTAGGTGGGAGCCTGGCAGCGGGATCTTCTCGGGGTCCAAACACATTCCATCGAGTGACTTCCGGCCCTGCCAGCTAGGTGAGAGACTGGCAGCGGGATCTTCTCAAGGCTAGGGATGACACCGAGTGACTTCCGGCCCTGCCAGCTAGGTGGGAGCCTGGCAGCGGGATCTTCTCGGGGTCCAAACAAATTCCATCGAGTGACTTCCGGCCCTGCCAACTAGGTGAGAGCCTGGCAGCGGGATCTTCTCGAGGCTAGGGATGACACCGAGTGACTTCCGGCCCTGCCAGCTAGGTGGGAGCCTGGCAGCGGGATCTTCTCGGGGTCCAAACACATTCCAATTCTCTATGCTAGCTGGCTGCGGCAATACTGGGGGGGGGGAAAGGAATTCATTATAACCAACGTGTTGCTTACAGGTGCTTAGGGAAAAAATCTTTTCAGGTCGTCTCCACTCCAGGTGAGACTCAGGGTCTCGCCCTCTACATTTTGGAGCCGATAGCCCCCTGACTTCAAAGCTCCTTTCACAATAAACGGCCCCTCCCAGCTGGGGTTGAGCTTCCCCATGGACGCTGACCTCCCTGCCGCGTCCACCTTCTTCAGCACCAGGTCTCCTTCCGCGAACTGCTTGACCCTGACATGCTTGTCAAAGTATTTTTCCATCCTCCTTTTGACCTCCTCCTGTCGGATGGCTGAAAGGTCCCTCAATTCTTCCACCATATCAAGGGAGAGTCTCAGCTCCCCCTCGTTCTCGGCTCGCCATTCCTCTCGGCCCTCCCTGGCCGCCCCGACTCGCGGCGTTTGGACTTCAAATTCTATGGGGAGCACCGCCTCGCACCCATGGGAGAGCTTGAAGGGGGTCTCCCCCGTAGCCGTGTTAGGGGTGGTTCTTAGGGCCCAAAGAACTGCTGGGAGCTGCTCCACCCAGCTCCCCCTCAAATTTTCCACCTTCTTCTTGAGGAGATTGACGATGATCTTGTTCGCGGCCTCCACCTGCCCGTTACTCCTGGGGTGGTGGACCGAGGCAAACCTGAGGTCGATTCCAAGCTGTTTGCAGAAGATGGTGAACTCGGCACTGGCGAACTGGGGTCCGTTGTCTGTGACGATGGCCTGGGGCAGCCCATGGCGACAGATGATCTCCCCCCAAACAAAGTTCCTGATCACTTGGGAGGTCACCTTGGCCAACGCCTTCACCTCCATCCACTTCGAGAAGTAGTCGATCATCACTAGGAGGAACCTTCTCTGACCGCTGGCCTGGGGGAACGGTCCAACCAAATCCATTCCCCAGATTGCAAAGGGTCAGGGGGCCGTGATACTCTTGAGCAGTTGGGCCGGCTGTAGCTGTAGGGGGGCAAACAGCTGGCACTTATGACATCTCCTTGCGAACTCCGCGGCGTCCCGGCCCAGGGTGGGCCAGAAATACCCTTGCCTGACTATCCTTCCCTCCAGGGTCCGACTCCCGGAATGACTCCCGCACTCCCCAGAGTGGACTTCTTCCAAGATCCTCTGCGCCTCACCCTCGGCTACGCAGCGAGCCAGCATCCCGGAGAGGGTCTTCCTGTATAGCTGCCCGTCCTTAAGGAGGTAGTAAGCTGACTTGTGCCTCAGCTTCTTCCTGTCTACCCCCTCCGGATATTCCCCCGTGGAGAGGAAAACTACTACTGGATCCATCCACGAAGCTTGCTGGTCGATCTCCATGAGCTCCCCTTCTTCGATGGAGGGGCGGAACAGGTCGGTGATGGTGCCCCCCGCCCGGGGGCCATGCTTCGCTAGCTGGTCGGCCTATTCATTCTCTCCCCTCGGCACGTGTCGGATGGAGAAGGTCTGGAAGGTGCCTATGACCCCCTTCACTTTGGCCAAGTATGACTTCAGGGTGGGTTCCCTTGTTTCGAACTCCCCGTTGATCTGGGAAGTCACCACCATGGAGTCAGTGAGGACCTCCACATCCAGCACCCCCAGCTACCTGGCCAGGCGCAGCCCTGCTATCACTGCTTCGTACTCGGCCTGGTTGTTGGTAATGGGAAAATGCACCACCACCGTCTGCTCAATCTGAGTCCCTTGAGGGCTTTCCAGAACCACCCCCACTCCAAGAGAATGCCTCCCTGAGGCTCTATCCACCCTCACCTTCCAAGGAGTCGGGCGGGTGAGCTCCTCCTCCGCTACTTCTACCACGTAGTCGGCCAGCAAGTCGGCCATCGCCTGAGCTTTGATCGAGAGCCGCGGAACGAAGGAGACATCGAACTCGCTCAGCTCCACCGACCACTTGGCCAGCCGGCCTGAATGCTCCACCCCCTCGAAGATGTTGCAGAGAGGATGGTCGGTCACCACTCGGATTGAGTGTGCCTGGAAGTAAGGTCGCAGCCTCCGAGCCGAGATGATTAGTGCGAATGCAAGCTTCTCCAAGATCGGATACCGGAGCTCGGCCTTCCTCAGGACCCGGCTGACGTAATAAATAGGGAGCTGCCTCTTACCTTCTTCACGAACCAAGACGGAGCTCAAGGCCTCTGTCCCGACTCCGAGATATAAGAACAAATCCTCCCCCTCCTTCGGTCCTTGGAGCAGCGGAGCCTGTGTCAACTGCGCCTTGAGGGCCTGGAACGCTTCCTCGCATTCCTTGGTCCATTCAAACCTTTGATCACCCCTCAGCGTTTTGAAGAAGGGGGAGCACTTCTCCCCTGCCCGAGAAAGGAAGCGACTCAGCCCTGCTAGCTTCCCCGTCAACCATTGGAACTCCTTTGCGTTCCGCGGGGACCCCAACTCCAAGATAGCCTTGACCTTATCCGGATTCGGCTCGACCCCCGCGGGGGTGAGGAGATGCCCCAAGAACTTTCCCCGGCTGGCCCCAAAGACACTTAAGGGGATTCAACCGCATCTTGTATCTGCGCAGGGTGGCGAAGGTCTCCTCCAGGTCCCGGAGGTGGGAGTCCACATCCCGGCTTTTGATCATGAGGTCGTCCACGTACACCTCCAAGTTCCTTCCCCTCTGCTCCTTGAAGACCCTATCCATCATTTTTTGGTAGGTGGCCCCAGCGTTCTTCAGCCCGAATGACATCATCTTGTAGCAGTAGCAGCCGTCCCCTGTGATGAATAAGACATCCTTGATGTCCGGGGGGTGCATCCTGATCTGATGGTAACCTGAAAAGGCATCTAAAAAACTCATTACAGAAAAGCCGATGGCTGAGTCAACCAGCGCGTCGATCCAAGGCAAAGGATAACAGTCCTTAGGACAAGCTTTATTAAGTAAGGAAAAATCGATAAACAATCGCCAGCGGCCGTCTCCTTTTTTAACCATCACAACGTTGGAGACCCAGCCGGGATACTAAATCTCGGACACGAAACCAGCCTTGAGAAGCTTCACCACCTCCTCCCTGATGAGTTCCGCCAGCTTGTCTGCCATGGATCTCTTTTTCTGCTGAACGGGGCGTGTTCCTGGGTCCAGGTTGAGGCGGTGGCAAGCCACATCCGCGTCAACCCCCGGCATCTCCGCGGCGTTCCAGGCGAAGATGTCCACATTCTTCTGGATGCACTCCAAGCATCCTTCCCTGGTCCTCCGGGGTCAGCCCCCCGCTGATGCGGATCTTCTCCATCCTGCCCCCACGGGTAAGCACCTCCAGCTCCACCACTTCCTCCGCGGCCTCCAGCCTGTACCGCTCTGCCCATCCTTCAGCATCCCCTTCATCCGGGACGGGGACCTCTTCCTCCATCTCTCCTCCCACGGCCCTTACATCGGCCACCTCCTCCAGATCTCCTCCTGCCGCCTTCTCTGCGCAGTCCTTCACTCCCAGCTCCTCCCCTCCTGCTTCCTGCTCGACCTCCTCCATCCTCCGCCCCATCTCCTCGGCTCCCTCCTGCCAAGAGATGGTGTTCACCGCAGTGACATAACACTCACGCGCCACCTTTGGGTCCCCCCTAACCCTGACCTGCACCCCCTCAGCGTTGAACTTCAAGCACTGATGGAAAGATGAGGGGACGCAGCGGAAGGCGCTGATCAGGGGCCTCCCGAAGATTGCGCTGTAGCTGCTGGGGGCGTCCACAATGACGAACTTGCAGTTTCGGGACTGCCCCCTCAGGGTGACATGGAGGCCAACTCCTCCCTCTACTTCCTTCCTTTCTCCCGAGAACCCGAATAAGGGCCCGTCCGAGGCCAACACCCTCTTAGCCTCCACCTTCATCGCGTCAAATGCCTTTTTGAAGACGACGTTGACGGAGCTCCCATTGTCCACGAGGATTCGTGAGACAGTGAAATTCTCGATGGCGGCCTTGATGACCAGCGCATCACAGAACGGATCCTCGTGGTCTGGCATATCACTTCTTGAGAAGGTGATCCTCTCCTCCGGCGGCGGGGTTTGGGATGTAGAGGTGACGCTCCGCCGGTACATGGTGTGGAGGCTTGCCTTGCGGGAAGCCTCGATCCCCGCTCCCCCGTGGATCACTCCGATCCCTCCTCGGGTCCCGACATCAACCCGGTTCTCGCAACGATCCTCCTCCGCCCGAGGCAGGACCTCCTCGATTCTCACCTCTTGCCGCGCCTCCTCCTGCTGCTGCCGCCTCTCCCTATTCCCTCTCATCTCCAAGAATTCCGGGCACGTGGCTGTTGCGTGCCCCTCTTCCTGATGGAAGTCGCAATAGGGCAGCTCCACCCTGAACTCCCTTCTCCTCCTCCTCATGATCCCCCTCCTTGCTCCCAAAGCTATGGCCATGGCCTCCTCCTGATCGGGGAGCCGGGGCCTCTGACCCTGCCTCCAGCCCGGTGGGTGGAACTGGTCCTGCCTCCCCTGATAGTGACCCCTTCCGAAGTATCCTCTTGGTGGCCCTTGCCCCTGCCACTCAGGTCTCCAGCCCAGCCGGCGGTCGGGCTCCTGGTGCCCCCACCTCGGCTGCTGCTGCCACTGGAGCTGCCTATGCTCCCTCTGCCTAGGCTCCCCTCTTCTCTTTTCCTGTCCTCTTCCTCCCTTTGACTCCTTTTCCTCCTCCGTCGCCCACCTGGCCAGCTTCCTTGCGAATTCCGGGTTCGACGCCTCCCCGTCGACCTCTCTAGCCGCCCTCTCCATCAACTCCTCGTAGGAGAGAGGGGGAACTCTCTTCAGCTCCATTCGGAAGAAACCCTACTGTAGGCCCAGGGTGAAAGCCATCATCAGACTATGGCCCGGCATTTCCTGGACCTGGGTAACCTCCTCCTGAAACCGATCCACATAGCTCCCCAATGTCTCGTTCACTCCTTGCTTAATGTGGAACAAGGACTCAGACTCCTTCTTCCTCTTCTTCGAAGTAGTGAACCTCAGCATGAATCCTCGGCGCAGGTCCTCAAAACAGTAGATGGAGCTGGCCGGGAGCTGGTGGAACCACTCCCTTGCCTTCTCTTGGAGGGTAATGGCGAAGAGACGACACTTGAATCCGTCCGACATCTGACGGATGGAGACCACGTCTTCGAACCATTGGACGTGCTGGACCGGGTCTCCCTTCCCGGTGTAGTAGGACATCTCAGGCTCCCTGAACCCTTCTGGTACTGGTGCCGAGGAGACCAGCTCGCTGAAAGGACTGCCTCCCCCCACTGGGCGAGCCGGCGAATCTCGCGGACCCAGCTAGCCGAACCTGCCTCGGCTTGCCGAGCCGGGGAAAAGCTCGCGCCCCGAGAGCTCGCCCCCTCGGACTTCCTCGGCCACTTCCTTCCCAGCGCGCCGACCAGGGGCGTCCTCGCCCAAAGAGGGGGCGGCCGCGATCTGGGCTGCCGGAGTCGAGTACTCGGCCCGCGCGCCGAGTGCGATCCTGACGAGGCCCAGCACCTCGTTCCTGAAGTCCTTCAACATCCCCACCATTGCGAGAGGCGGGGGGGGGGGGGGGGGGGGCGGCGAGTCCTGCCTGTCAGATCCTTGTCCTCCCGTCATTGAGCTCGCCGAAGCTTTTCCGCACTGACCACTTTCCACGCTCACCGCACCAAGATGTTGAAACCGGAATCCGGACTCTTGTGGAGTTCGACCCTTGGGGGAGGGGTGGTCTCGCGCCTACTTTGCTCCTGCAAGAAAAACAACGAAGAAGACAAGAAGAAACAGACCCAAGGGCTCGGCAGGGAGGTCGCACCACAAACCCGGAAGATCTTTGAGCGCTTCCCCTCCTTAGCCAGAAGCCGAGCTAAGGTACCCTCAGAGAGCACTTGAAGACGAGAGTAAGGAGGCACTGAAAGCGTGTCCTCGGAGGTACCCCTTGGGTCTTATTTATAGTTTTTTGGAATCTGAACTGCCAATAACCGAAAGAACTGACCTGGAAATACCAAAAAACCCTTGGTTGGGTCTGCCAACAGCCAAACTCCGCTGTTCTAAGTAGCTATGCGCAGTCCAACCTGGTTTGCCAACAGCGTGGCTCCGCCGTTCTGAGGGACTATTCGCACCCCTGGGGAGTCAGCTCGCCTCCAATCCTCCTCCGCTGGAGGCGGGCACGACCTGGCTTCAGCTGCCCGCCTATTCTCCCTGGGCGAGCGCGAGCCGGACCGTCGCGACCTGCCTGTCTTCTGCCGGGGCGGACCGGCGGCCAGGTCGCGTGTGGGGGCTGGCCGGCGGCCACCGCGACCCCCCGATCGGCTCGCTAGTCGCGGGTCGCCAGACCCATCCGCTTTGGTCAGTGATTCTCCGCGCGACCCGCTCGCTCGCCTCGCCGGCTCGCTCGCCTGAAATGGGCGGGAGCGGACCAGCCCTTCTGCCGTATATCCTTTTTGCCGTTTGGGTGCGGGTCACGGGGCTAGGTCTGCTCGACCTCCCTGGCGGGACCCGCTCGCCGGACACGGGGTTGTACATTCAGTCCAGATTCCTGGACTGAAGAAGTCCAGATTTCTGGACTGAAGAAGTCCAGATTTCTGGACTGAAGAAGTCCAGATTTCTGGACTGAAGAAGTCCAGATTTCTGGACTTCTTCCGTCCAGATTTCTGGACTTCTTCAGTCCAGATTTCTGGACTGAAGAAGTCCAGATTTCTGTGAAGGGTTGATTTCTGTGAAGGGTTGATTTCTGTGAAGGGTTGATTTCAGTCCAAATTTCTGTGAAGGGTTAATTTGGACGCACCATTGTGTTAATCTTCGAGCATTTTAATATTAGGTACACACCATTGTGTTGCTGGAATCCATCGTGAAGAGTTGATTTGGAGCTCAAATCGTCTTGTGTTGCTGGAACACACCATTGGTAATTACTCTTGTTCCCTGATTTTTTGTTTTAGTTTGCTTAGGAGGGCCACCCGCCTTCAATTGGACGTGGTGTGTGTCTCCCTCGGTTCATTGCAAACCTCCGGGTCGATTGTGTCCGTCCCCGGCATATTTTTTGCATTAGTAATCCGACATGCGAGTCTGGATTTATGCATGCTGTGTGAAGCCTACCCGTGGCGGTATGCCAGGATCGGTGATGTTTGTGATGTGCATATCGATTAGTTCTAGTCGCTCTTACGGGAATGTCCCGTCAATTTTATGCAGCATTTTTGTTAGTGCAATGGAGACATTTTTTTCTAAAAAAGTAGCATATCAAAGTTCGTTAGATTCTCAGGAGTTAGTTGCAATTGGTAAAAGAAGCCGCGTAGACGAGTTCAAAATTGAAGATCTACCTTCAGACCCGGGCTTAAGACTTCCTATTAACTCCTACGATGCAAACAATCAAGAGTTTATACGAAGATATTATTTGCAAAAGGGTCCTTATCAAACTCATCTAGAAAATTTTCCCCAAATAGAAATCGGAAACAAAGCTCGACGTTTTAAAAGAATTGGTTTAACGAGTTTAAAGACTGGTTAGAATACAGTAAAGAAAAAGATGCATTATTTTGCCTTTACTGTTATATTTTTCCTCAAAGGGGTTGTGAGCCTACTTTTATCACGAGAGGCTTCAGAAATTAGAAAGATAAATCAGTATTAGACAGAAATGAATGTTGTTGGTGGCTCTTGCAAACGCCGTGATTCTTTTAAAGCCTTGGAAGTTGATCGAGTTGCTACAGAGCTTGGATGTGGGGACTTGGAAAGTGGACGAGGGTTGAATCAACCTTTAGAGCTCAAACACGCTGGTGACACGAGATGGGGGTCACATTATGTCACAACTTTAAATTTTATTTGCATGTTCTCTTCTATTGTTGATGTGCTGAAGATTATCATAGTTGATGGGGTAGATGAAAACCAAAGAGGAATGACAAGCGCACTTGTCCAAGTTATCTTGACTTTCAAATTTGCATTTGTTATTCATTTGATGAAAAATATTTTGTCAAAAATAAATGAACTATCCCAAGCATTGCAGAGAAAAAATCAAGATATTGTAAATGCATGCATTTTGTAAAATTGTCAAAACTATTATTATTGAAGATGAGAAATGATGAAGCCAAATGAGAAATATTTATGGCGGAAGTCTCAACTTTCTGTAGAAAACATGACATAGAAGTTGTTAATATGGAAGAGAAGTTTGTTCAGCAAGGTAGATCAAGACGCAATGCACGTGAGATTACAAATAAACATTATTTCAGGATTAAAATTTTTAATGCAGTGCTTGATTGGATGCTAAATGAGTTAAATGATCGCTTTGATGAAGTAAACACAGAATTACTCTTATGTGTCGCTTGTCTAGACCCAAAAGATCATTTTAGTTCTTATGATAAACAAAAATTATTTCATCTTGCTGCATTATCCGTATGATTTTATGCCAATAGAGTTGAAGTTACTTGAAGGACAACTTGACATATATATTTTTGATATGCGATCTACATCAACAGACACATTTTCTGATGTTAAAAGAATTAGTGATCTCCTAAAAAATGGTTGAATTAAAAAAAGATAATCACTATCAGTTAGTTTTTAGATTGTTGAAGTTGGCTTGCCTCTTACCAGTTGCTACAGCTACTGTTGAAAGAACATTTTCTGCAATGAAGATCATAAAGAATCGGTTGCGAAATAGAATGGGGGATGAATGAATGAATGATTGCTTTGTTGCTTACATTGAAAAAGAAGTTGCCGATACTATTACAACAGAAACTATTATTTCACGTTTTCAGAACATGTGTCAACGAAAAGTATCTTGTTGAATTGTAAGTTTTTTAGATCTAACCCTTTTTTTGTAATTTTGTGTTCAATTTTTGATTGTCATACTGTGTTCAATATTTTCCTTACAAACATATTTTTGCAAAAAAATAATTTTCGGGGGCGCTGCCCTCGAACCCCCGCTCATGGTGCGCTGCCCCCCGAACCCCCCCAATTGACAGTACTTAGATTGTGTCCGTGCGACTTCAAAATCCTAGTTCCGCCACTGCGGGGCACGACAAAAAAAATGAGGGGAGGGAGGGGCTCAGGATTGAGGAGAGAGAATGAGGAGGATTTTTTTGGGTAAATTTTATTTGTCGTCCAAATCTGATCGATCGACGACCCAAATTGTTTGAATGAATTTTTAATTCATGATTATTTGCAGACCACCATATTTCTTTTTGAAATAGTATATATAAATTTTTAATTCATGGTTATTTGCAGACCATCATATTTATTTTTGAATATATATATATATATATATATATCTATACTATATTAAAAAGATTTATACTGGCCTGCAAATAGCGTGTCCACAAAATTCATACAAAAAACAGTGGCCATTGAATTTCGCTATGTTAAACACTGTTCGTCCGATCAAATACCTAAAAAAAAACTAACATAACCCCACACACATCCTCCGC
The DNA here is from genome assembly GCA_039583875.1 of Platanthera guangdongensis. Taxonomy (NCBI): domain Eukaryota; kingdom Viridiplantae; phylum Streptophyta; class Magnoliopsida; order Asparagales; family Orchidaceae; genus Platanthera; species Platanthera guangdongensis. The sequence goes on from CM077153.1 coordinate 201,050,180, forward strand.
CCTCATTCCGCGCAGCCCTCCCGTGCCGCCCAAATCCCATAGCCTTCCTCCTCCTCCATACCCTAGAACTCTCCGCTCCGGCTGAAGAAGGACTACCGAACCCTGAAATTCGCCGCTTCGGCTGAAGAAGACCGACCGAGCCCTGGAACTCCCTATATAATCCCGCGTTCGACGAAAGATCCGAACAGTCACGCTGGATCTCCTTCCCGATCCCCAAACCCTCGCTCTCCCGCTCTCCCGACCGAAGCCATTGGAGTCGAAATAGCTTCTCTGACGAACACAGCCGCTCTTCTCGCGCACTCCATTCCTAACGACCGAACTTCTGAAAGGTATTTGGCCACTCACGCATCCTCCACTTTCTCTATTAGCTTTTGGCGGAGACCTCCAATACTTCTCCTTCCCGAACTTCACAATCAGTTCTTCCCTACGGAACAGTGCGCAACAGGTTTTTAATTTTCAAGGAAGCCACAGATTTACATTTTTTTGTTTGGAAATTCTTTGTCAATGATTATAGGACAAATAGAAATCTGGACACCAGTGAAATCTCCAAACAAATCATGAAATGGTTAAAAATGTAAGATCTCATTGCTTTCCAACTGCTCGACCAAATTCCTCCAAAAATTTTTGGCATCATTTGTTTCTAATCGAAGTCGCTCTTTAGTATAAGCTTTTAATCACACTTTACTTGATTCTACATAAGATTTTTTACCTTTTTACAACCATTTAAACAACAAATTTGATGTTGGACAATCCTTTTGTAGTTGTAAAACTCCATGATTTTCTCAAACGTTTGATGTTTGGCAATGCTTTTGTAGTTGTATTTACATTGGTAGATTTGATGTTCTCAAAATTTTGATGGTTGCCATTTTGTCAATCTTAATGTTTTGATACATTCGTAGATTTGATATTCTCAAAATTACATCCCAGCGGAGGCTACCGTCGGGGTCCGCGTGGGAAGTAATTGTCACGCGTCCCTCCCATCTTCTTTGGCACTGTTGCCGGTGCCTCCCGACTTCACTGAGAAAGTCATTACTATAGAATATATGTTTGACATTACAACGGTCCACCAAAAAAATTGTTTTTAACATAAATCTATTAGGCGATGACAGACAGCGACGGTTCATAACTTCATAATCGCTGCCGAAGTGCCAAACAAAGCCTAATTATCAATCAATTCTGTGCAACTAAACTACAAACAATTAGTTCCAACTATTTCAATATGAGAATACAATACACTAAAGCTATCAATTTTATGTGAATCCCAGTTAATACTTAAATTATAATTGGAGTGTCATGAAGAGAAATTTAGCGAGATTCTGAAAACAATGGTGAAAATGCAAGTAAAATAATTTCAGCATGTTCACAAGTCATAATTAACACAAGGCCGTCATAGAATTCTGCTTAATTTCTCTTTTAGCACGCTCTTTAATTTATACAACCTATAATTGCAAGACTCTTCTTGACTTCAAAGGTTAGATGATTGGTATTTTACTCTTCATTGATTCTCTTTTAATACAGGTGCATGCAGGTCGTTCCAAGTTATACTTAAAGTACTCTCCTATTAGAAAAGAAATCGCTCTTTACTATAAGCTTTTAATCACACTTTACTTGATTCGCACAGGATCCATACAAATTTGATGAATCTTATGACCTGTATCTACATATGATGTTTGTCAATTACCTTACGGAGTCATAACAATTTTGGATAATTTTTAACAGCTCTATTGAGATATCCTGTTGTGCTTAAAATTAGTTTATTGATTGAAAGATAATGTGTTTATTATCTATCTCTTGCTTTGTAGGACAATGTTGGGAAAGCAAGACAACGCTGGGAACATTTTTTTTTTAAAAAAGGCCAAAAAAAATTGGGCATTGCTGCCTCTTCAAGATTTCTTTCAGGATTTTCACAATTCTTTCAGGTATTGTTCTCCCTATAATGACTTTAATGATTGAAAGATTATGTTAACTTATCATCTACTAAACAATAATTATTATGTCTTTATTATTATGTGTTTAACTGCATGGGTGCAGTTTTGTATGGATTTTTATATAAGCACCATTAAGCTGTTGCCATGCTCTCTTACTGCTAATTTTATATGAATTTTTATATATCATTTTGGATATTCATAGGAACGAAGGATAGAAATATAGCAGGCAAAATTTTCAACAGTGTGGATTTCATTTGATCATTGAGGTACAAATTAGTAGCATGAACTTTCAATTAAATTCATGTTTTAATTTAAGCATCAACTGTTTCCTTTTGTGTGGGATAATATGAGGCTCACGTGAGAGAGAGAGAGAGAGAGAGTTAATCATTGATTGGTTTAAACTCTAACCAATCTCATTATTTCTTAATTACATTGGAGTTCATAAACTTTCCAACGCATGCTAAGCTTAAATCTAAACTCAGCTACACAGTCAGAATGTCAACGACAGATCAACACAACGAACTTGAATGTCGGGATGGGTCAATTGTGACTAATGCAAGCAACTTACCAACCGAAAGACGCCGCACAAGAGGACGACCTCCTACGTACGCATCAACTCAAGAACGCCGTGATGCAACTAATGCTCGAAGAAGGGAACTCTACAGATTTCGACAAAGCATTGATGCATATACGTCTGGTAAACTACTACAACGCATATAATAAAACTACTCAAAGTAAAAGATAACTATAGCTCTCTATTCAATTATTGTCCAGGAAACAATGCAGAGCAATTGCCAAACGCAACATCGACTGCTGAAACTTTGGTTCCACCTTATATACCAACAGTGGAAGGTCTCATTTCATATCAACTTACTTGCACATGCAATTGCAACTACAAACAACACATACATAAAACACATAACAAAATTTTAAAAACACTCATATTGCAGCGACTCCGCAGCAACAAACAGTTCGAACTCAACAACGACGATTAGAACAAAATCAAACAAGAGCCCCCCATCCAGGTATCTGCCACTTTACCCAAAAATTGATGCTCATCTTTTGCAGTTCTAAAATAACTACCACTTTGTCCTCTGCATGCATGTCAGATACAACAACTGAAGAAAATGGACAAAACATAGCAAACGAAACCTTCTTACCCCCTACAACTGCTCGACGGAGAGGAAGACCACCGATACAAGCATCGACTACAAACCGACAAGATGCAGCACCGCAAACTTCTCGACCTAGAGGAAGGCCGCCAATATACACATCCACTATACACCGGCGTGAATCGAATACTGCCCGTCGCAGGGATATCCGGCGAGGCCAACAAAGTAATGGTACAAACATCAATCTACAAAATGACAGAACAAGTGCAACAACCAACAACGATGAAATGTCAGCAGCAGTTGATTCATCTACAACACACGGTATGACTCCATCCTCACACATGCAAAGCAAACATGCAAACATGAATTGTTATCGGTGTACATCACACAATCATCTGTTTCTATTACTGTACAGGAAATACTACTACTCACGGTTCCAGTTACCATTTGAGTGCAAGAAACTGTTACCCAGCACTACATGTTTCTGCGGTCACTCTACTTTCTCCAACTACTTGCCGTCACTGTCGTGCTAAGCTTTTTCATAATGAAAGCAGTACATTATGCTGCAAAGGAGGTTTGGTCGATGTGTCAGATATTCCAGTACCACTAGAGCTTCTTGAGCTTTTAGATCACAAAGTACAGAATCACGCAACTTCAGACAAAATATACGTGCATACAACCATGTATTCTCCTTCACCTCAATGGGAGTGACATTTGATGAAAGAATGCCAGCTTTCAATCAAGGTATCTACACTTTCAGAGCACACGGTGCAATATACCATAAAATTGGCTCACTTCTACCTGAATACGGATCTAGACCACGTTTTTTACAAATGTTCATCTATGATACCGAGCACGAACTTGAGAACAGGCTGAGCGAGAGTCCGGGTCTACATCAAAACACAGTGGAAAAGATCTCCAATATACTAGATGCAGTAAATCCATTTGTGCAAACTTTACGACAACTGGCAAGACATCCAGACCTACACCAATGCAAACTTCTTATTAAAGAAAGACCTTCGATTGAGCGTCAGTATTCCCTTCCAACAACATCACAAGTTGCGGCTATATTAGTCGCACAGATGATTTCATGGAAGCAAATGATAGAGATATAATAGTTGAAACAACTTCCGGAACACTGCTACCTGTAAAAGAATACTCTGGATACTACGACCCTCTTCAATATCCTTTGCTTTTTCCACATGGCTCATACGGATGGCGTGGTGACGAACTAATAGATCGTGCAGATCGAACAAGCTGTTGCGACTATTACTCCTACCTACTGCAGGTATCTAAAATTTTGCACTCTTTACTCAATATACAACATTACTACTGAATATAGACTGATTTGTCTTATCTACACATAGATACGTGGAAACACAACTTCGGTACTTCACCATGCAGGCCGTTTATTACAACAGTACATTGTCGATATGTACGTAAAAATTGAAACACAAAAATTACGATGGATTAGGTCGCATCAGAATGATGTTAGAGCCGAGTTATATCAAGGATTGCAAGATTGCTTACAAAGCGGTGAAAACGATGCAGGTATATATATTCCTCATCATATTCTCCAAATGCAAAAATTTTGATGAACTCTAACTTCTTTTCAATGTTAAAATTACCTACTTACAGGTAATGTTGGTCGTAGGATAATTTTGCCTTCTTCTTTTATTGGCAGCCCAAGAGATATGTTCCAGCGATACCAAGACGCTATGACAGTTGTACGTAATTTTGGTAGGCCGGATATTTTCTTGACAATGACTTGCAATCCTTCGTGGCCGGAGATAACAAATGAGCTTCATCCTGGACAAACACCACAAGATCGCCCTGATTTAATCTCAAGAATATTTCATGCAAAGTTGGAATGTTTAAAGGACGACATCTTCCATAAGGGCGTCCTTGGAAGAGTCGTTGCACATGTTCACGTAGTAGAATTTCAGAAGAGGGGACTTCCCCACGCACATATGTTATTTATTTTCACTGAACATGATAAACTAAGTAGCCCGGATGATTATGATTGTGTAGTCAGAGCCGAAATACCAATACAAGCAGAGGAACCAGAGCTATACAATGCAGTGCTTAGACATATGATTCACGGACCATGTGGACGCTTCAGACCAAATGCGCAGTGCATGAAAAATAACGTGTGCAAAAAAGGGTTTCCAAAACCATTCACGGAAGCCACTACACACGGTTTGAATTCTTACCCACTTTATCGTCGTCGTGATGATAATAGAGTAATTCGTCATGAACGAGATGAAGATTTTGTGCCTGATAATGGATGGGTAGTTCCGTATAATCCATGGCTATTACTTAGATACGATTGTCACATTAATGTGGAAATATGTAGTAGCATTAAAAGTATCAAATATTTATACAAGTACGTATACAAGGGTCCCGACTGTGTTGCATTTGAGGTGCGTCCAGGTCCGAACTATGATGAAGTTAGTAAATACGTCGATGGGCGTTGGATTTGCGCGCCAGAGGCTGCTTGGAAGCTTTTCAAGTTCCATATGTATCAGACATTTCCTTCAGTAGTTCGATTACAAATACATCTACCAAATCAACATCAGGTTCAGTTTCGAAATAATCAATCAATTACAGATGTACTGGCTAACGAACGGAATTCACGAACAATGCTAACAGAGTTTTTCAAGACATACAGCAACGAACTTGAAGGCGTTCGTTACTTATATGTTGACTTTGCAAAACATTATAGGTGGCTGACACCTTCAAGAAAATGGGTAAGAAGAGTTCGAAATCGAATGGTAGTTGCGCGTATGTATGCTGTATCGCCAACTGAGGGTGAGCGCTTCTACCTACGTTTACTGCTTAATCATATTCCAGCCCCAACATCGTTTAATTATCTATATACCGTGCATGGAATTCGATACACCACATTTAAAGAAGCTGCCGAGAAACAAGGTCTACTTGAAGAAGATAATAGTATCAAAGAATGCCTAGCAGAGGCTAGAAATTTCAGAATGCCGACTGCACTGCGTCGATTATTTGCAACAATATTATTATACTGTCAACCAACAAGAGTAAGAACACTATGGGATGAAAATCAAGCGGCGATGGTCGAAGATTACGATAGCACCAGCGCTGCAAATAGTACCTTCTTAATTAACAGATTACTTTGTGAGTTGAACAACATCTTCGAACAATATAACAAAAGCACAAAAGATTTTGACCTGCCAAGGATAAGCGAGGGCGTACAATACTCAGCAGACTTACCAGGTTTGATTGACAATGAACTATCAATTCCAATATCAGATTTCGATCTGCATTCAACATCGTTGTTGAATCATGGACAACAAGCAGCCTATAACACTATATGCACTTGCATAAATGAAGGAAATGGAGGTATGTTCTTCATTGATGGCCCTGGTGGAACTGGTAAAACGTTTCTCTACCGGACTATATTAGCAACTTTCCGTAACGAAGGTCGAATTGTGATTGCAACTGCAACTTCCGGGATAGCAGCAAATTTACTCCCAGGAGGCTCCACTGCTCACTCTAGGTTCAAAATACCAATTAAACTCGAGAATGTACTAAATTGTGGCTTTAGTAAACAATCTGATTTGTGCAAATTAGTTGAAATGTCATCAGCAATTATTTGGGATGAGGCACCGATGGCTAACAGAAAAACATTTGAAATTCTAGATCGTACATTGCAAGACGTACTACAAATAAATAAGCCTTTTGGTGGGAAAGTTTTAATCATGGGAGGAGATTTCAGACAAGTAATGCCCGTTGTTGTGAATGACACAAGATTACAAATAATTCAGTCAAGTATCGTTGAGTCTTACTTATGGCCATATGTTAACCTGCTTAAACTGAAAGAAAATATGAGGGCGCGCAATGATGCTGAATTTGCTGAATTCTTACTTAGGGTCGGCGATGGTGAAGAGCCAACACTAGAAAATGATATGATTCGGCTTCTTGACTCAATTGTTATGCCTTGGGAAGGAGAGCAATCAATTGATGATTTAATAAATTTTGTTTTTCCTAATATGCAAACTTATGATGTCAACTGTACCAATTTTGAGTATATGGAGACGAGAGCCTTGATAACTCCACTAAATGAAGATGTCAACAAGTTGAACGAAAAGTGCATGGACATGTTTCCGGGGGATGACACGACTTACTACTCTTTTGACTCTATTTCAGATGATAACCACAACTTATATCTCCCAGAATTTTTAAACTCTATTAATCCTGGTAATCTACCAAATCACAAATTAACATTGAAGCGTGGATGTCCCATTATGCTTCTCCGAAATATTGATCCAAAAATTGGCTTATGTAACGGCACGAGACTAATATGTCGTAGGTTTGGAAAAAATATTATCGAAGCGACTATATTGGTAGGTCATTTCAAGGGTCTCAGGGTTTTCATTCCACGCATACCGCTTAAAAGCGCAGAAGATTACAAGATGCCGTTCGAATTGACCAGGAAACAATTTCCTGTCAGATTGAGTTTCGCATTGACAATTAACAAATCTCAGGGTCAGACAATTGGAAATGTCGGAATCTATCTTCCAAATCATGTATTCAGTCATGGTCAGCTATATGTTGCTTTATCAAGAGGTGTTTCAGCGCAGTCAACAAGAGTTTTAGTAAAAAACAATGCTATCGAAGGTCATGAGGGTGTGTATACGAAGAACGTCGTCTTCAAAGAGATATTTGATCGGGCCGATCCAACGACGTCAACAAATACGGTATGCCATCAACTACAACGACACCCCTTCTTCTTGAGCCCTCATTAATGATATTATATGATGAACTCATTTTCTTTTATTTTTTTCGTATTCTCCCACAGTTGTAGAGCAGAGAATGAAAAACTTGAACGACACTATCAGTGCATAAATTTCAGTAAAAATGCATATAACTACAGACTTGCTCAACTGGGCCAGGTATGTAATTTGATATATATTAACTCAGTAATACTTGGATTGTTATGATTACAACAAAACATGCAATTCTATTAGTATTCATTCTCTTGATTTATCACTAGCGTTATCCATTTCTGCTTTCAGTCTTTTAAAATCATTGACATTATTTCTTAATCATCATGCTTTACTACTTAATTTTCCGGAATGTTTACATGAAAAAATTGTCAGCTCACTCCCACAAATGTCGCCCCGACGACAGATGTCGCATCCACGCCGAATGTCGCATCCCCGCCGAATGTCGCATCCCCGCCGAATGTCGCTCAAACGATAAATGTCGCACTCACGACAAATGTCGCACCCACGACAAATGTCGCATAACCGACGAATGTCGCACCCCCGCAGAATGTCGCTCAAACGATAAATGTCGCACTCACGACAAATGTCACACCAACGACAAATGTCGCACCCACGACAAACGTGACAGCCACGACAAATGTCGCACCCACGACAAGTGTCGCATCCCCGACGAATGTCGCACCCCCGCCGAATGTCGCCCAAACGATAAATGTCGCACTCACGACAAATGTCGCACTCACGACAAATATCGCACCCACGACAAATGTCACACCAACGACAAATGTCGCACCCACGACAAACGTGACACCCACGACAAATGTCGCACCCACGACAAATGTCGCATCCCCGACGAATGTCGCACCCCCGCCGAATGCTTTTGGTGGGTCACTGATTTTTGGTGTCGATCAACATAGCTCGAGATTGAGCCCGAGGTGCAAATAGTAAAAAGAGTTGACAGTAAATTATTTATATGGAAATTAAACCTAAAATGAGAAAACTACGGGGCAAGTCAAGTTCAGGCAAATCCACTATATTATATTTGAGTGCACAATTGCGTTGGCAAAGGTGATAGGTCACCGCTAGTTTTACAATAATTATTTGAGTCTTCTGTGCTGAAGAGCACACTCTGGGAAACTATGCCCGTGCACGCTCTGGGGAGCTATGCTCTTGGGTGCACTCTGGAGAACTATGCGCACAAACATGCTCTAGAAAACTACTCAAACGGTGCGCTCTAGAAAACTACCCTCACAAGCGTGCTCTTTGAAACTACACGCATTGGAACGCTCTTCAAAACTGTGTGCGCCAGCAAACTCTACGGAGCAATGCTCTCGAGTGCACATTGGAGAGTGATGCACGTGGTGGCACAATCGAGAGCAGGGCGTGTAGGACGCTCACCTGGAAATTGTGCTTGTGAGCGCTATCAAGAGAGCGTCACACACACGAGGGTGCTCGTGGGGTTTCATTGTAGGATTCTAGGTGTTGCAATGTAAGAGTGCAGGTTGTGTTCTCTTACTCCAAATTACCATCGAAGCGTGCTCAAGAAAGCGGTGTGCCGGAAAGCACACCGTATAGTATGGTGCTTGCAGGCGCACTTCAGGAAGCAGAGATCCTGGGGTGTGGGTGTTGGTGATATTTCTGAGTTGACCGGGTAAACAGAGTTTTATTTATCTATATGTATATATTTATTTTTATTTTTTTATGGCGGAGGAGAGAGATGAAATTTTAGGTGGCATTTAATGAGGGTGTCAAGTGTAACGACCCCATCTGTTCATATAATATATACTAGAAGGTCCGGCCGGGGCCCCACAGTATATACCACAAAACAGACGATGAAGCTACGGAGTGATACCAGAGTAGCGCTGCGCACCTAACATATTGCATTCAATCGAAAGCCGATAACACTACACTTGAACTCCTCTCTTGAATGTCCAACATATAAAACTCCACATTTTATACATCATAGGAATGTCTTACAACATACATAAAGAATTGGCTTTATGGCCTTACAGAGCTTTCAAATAGTGGCCCAAACATTGACACGTATGCCGGCCATATCAAAAGAAAACATAACATTTAACCAAATTAGCCTTCGAGGGCTAACAGCAGCAGCAGCAGCTAAAGCAGCATGGACATCAACCCTTTTTCGTCCCGCTTGGCTCTCCAACACCTGTACAAGGACAATCCACCCAACGGTGGCAAACGATCAACATTCAGCTAACCAAATTATAACGACCCTACCCCTTTCTCGGGGCAGCGGTAATCTTCCCTGCAGGAATAACATATCACAAGCATGTACATATATCTCATACAATGTACTTTCACGCACACATGCCATCACAACCGTCAATCACCCGACCCAACAGTCCGTGCACTCAGGGCACATTCTTGGTGTACTGGCAAACCAGTTGCCCACCACTGTATCAGGTTCACAGCCCAACGACAACTCACTTGAGCATTTACTCCATGGCGTGCAGTCGGAGTTTTATAGTCTTAGTGAACCAGGATTGGCCCATAGCCCCCCCCATTGTATCACGGTGCGTAGGCCAAAGACTCTTGCTATACGCTCCAACAGACCGCACTTTCTGGTCTCACGTCGGACAGACATAGCGCAGGTCAGATCCTACCCCCCCCCCCCCTTTGCTCAAATCGCCTTGCCATCACCGAGTACGGCGTACTCGCGGCTAAATAAAGGTGCGGGTAGGTCTCATCGATCCTGTTCTGCCATTTAATCCTGGGCATAACGCTTACACCCATTCACTCACAACATTAGCGGATCTTTCCTGGGCACACCAGTACTTTCTGCTACTCTCTTCGCAGGTGGACACCGCAAATATCACAAATGTCAGGTGTCCTTCCTGGTTACCACGCCAGTACTTCCTGTAAATCTCTTCACATGTGGACTCCCCATGAACATTAAGCATTACAAAGGGTATTTCTTGGAATTCCAATTCAGTACTTCCTGCTACTTCCTTTCACAGGTAGAACCCAATAGCACAAGCAACACAAGCATTATACGGGTATTTTCCTGGACTACCACTCCAGTACTTCCTGCTACTTCCTTTCACGGGTCTAACCCATCGACTCATAAACTACATGTTTATCACGGAGTCTTCTCCGGTTCGTATATGCAACATCACCAATCCAGACCAACCTGTCCAGATGGGCTTCAGACATCATGTCTATTCCGTACTCCATTTCCGGATCTATATGCCAACAAAGGAGATTACATGAATCAACCCAAAGACTCCCAAAATCAGCCACCTTTTGGTGGGGGAATCATATACATATGCCAAAAAGAAAGCCTTCACATGGATAGGAAGAAAGGTCATTACCCTTGAAGACCGTTTCGGTGTCATGAACTCTTAACTGGCTAGGAAGATACACAACAGCTTTTCCTCCGCAACGACGGCCTCAGATCTCTCGTCGAAAAACTGCAGCAGCACTGGTGACCAGCCCCTTTCCTCCTCCTCCTTCTTCCTCTCACTTTCTCTCACTAGGAATGTAGAAAGAGAAGACCAAAAGTAAAATGAGATTTCTCTTCTCATCCACGGCCTTAAGGAAGTAGGGAGGCAGCTCAGCCATTGGATCCCAGCTGAAGGAACGGACGGCCACGATTTTGCCACAAAAGCCCAATTTTTTTCCTGACACGGCCCGTGACACTCCCGTGTCCCAGGCCGTGTGCCTCAAGCGGTGCTCAACCGACTTATCCAATCCAGTGACACGCCCATGTGACACGCCCGTGTCACGGGCCGTGTCACCCGGCACGCCTTCAGACACGCCCGTGTCTGTGGCCGTGTTCATCAGGCTGCACAATCTCAAAATCACCCGAGACTCACACGGCCCGTGACACGCCCGTGTCTCAGGCCGTGTGCCCATGACACGGCTCTAGACACGCACCAGCTCAAATTCGTCGGGCTGAGTTCGTCGACCGCGCTGACACGCCCTGTGATACGCCCGTGTCACAGGCCGTGTCCTAAGCACTCGACGATCGTCGACCAAATTTTGTCGACCACTCGTCGACTGTTCCTCCCGAACACTTCGTCGAACGCAGGACACGCCCTGGGACACGCCCGTGTCCTAGGCCGTGTCACCCCAAAAACTTTGTCTGCTGAAAAATGGGCTGTTACATCAAGTGTCAGTTTTTTATTTATTGTAGTTGCCTATATAAATGCTTGATTGTAGTTCTTTCGAAGATAATGAGATAGTGAAATTAGTCTTCCTTCTAGAATGGAGCGCTGCAGCGCTGGAAGTGTTTGTTTTTGTTTGGTTTTCGGAATTTGTTCCCGCGGCACCACCCCTATGTGAAACAACCCGCAGGAGAGGGAGCGAGAAGGAGCGGTGAGCGTGCAACTCGCCTTGGCGCTCTCGCCAAGCGAGAAGGAAACCTCGTCGAGTGAGAAGAAGCCATCTCGCCGGGAAGCTTCTCGCCCGGAGGATCTCGCCGAGATGCCCTCTCGCCCGGGAAGTATCTCGCACAGGAAGCTCTTGCTCGGAAGGTCTCACCGGGAGGTGTTCTCGCTGTGGTGATCTCGTCGGAAATTTCTAAGTAGTGACGTTTTGGGTTGTATCGTGTTTGCGAGCAGAGGAAGTAGGTCCCAAGTTGAGTGTGTGCTTATTACGTTTCCAACAGTGGGCACCAGACATGGGTCATTGCTTAACACTAAACTAATGCGGTCGTTATCCAAGAGAAATAATGTCGGTAATGAATCAATTTAAAGTAATAAAAAATAGAGAATTCTTACAAGTATCATATTACGTGAAGTGCGGGTGAAGATAAAATGATTTTCTAAGTCTTTGGCTAGCTAAACTAATCAAAAAAAAAATACTGCAACTATGAATCTAAACTAGAAACATTAAAACTAAACCACAGCCAACTATGAATCTAAATTGCATTACATTTATTAGTGCTCGTCCTCTCAATCATTTAAGATTTTTTTATGACAATCCATGGACGGCAGAGCTTGTTCGCAATAGGTGGGAATAGATACAATCTGATTATGATACAATGGAAGATATCTACATTTATGATTATAATTATATATCTAAATCGCATTACATTAGATCGACTTCATCTACTCAATCATTTATGGTTTTCTTTTATTCATAATTCATCAATGGGCAGAGCTTATTCGCAACCGACGGTAATAAATACAGTTTTTATACGACAAGGAAAAATATCTAAATTTATGATTATTTATACATATATACATACGAGCTTCTTCGCACGGGCTACGCCCGTGCTCTAAGCACTCGGGCAGCCTTCGGCCGCATTCAGGCGGACTTCGCCCGCCTCCACACAGGCTTCTCCCATGCTTGATTCTCCGGGAGTCCTTCGACCGTAGGGAAGCGGACCCGCTTCTACGCAATTCACTGGTTCGGCGCCGCAAACGCCACTCGCGGGCCCGTGACGCCCTATGATTGTTTTGTTATTGCGCTCGAAGCATCCCGTGTGACCGTCAAGTTTGGAATGACCTCCTCCTTGCCCCCAGCATGTGCATTTATTGGTGTAACCATAAATCCCCGACGATGTGTTATTGGGTGCCTAACGGATCCAATCAAACCCAATAAGAATCCGTTACCAATATTAAATATACCTCAACAATCTTCTCTTATACTGTACATATTGGTACCACAACACGTCACTTAAAAATAAAGAGTTGATAACGACAAAAAACATGAGTTTTCCAGAAACACAAACATAAGTTTTAGAATATAGATAAATATAAACTCAAACAAAAAATCACAAACAAAGCATTAAATAAAACTGAAAACTCAAACTGATGACCGTTTTATGGTTTACGCAAACAGCAGATCATCGTCATTTGGGTCGAAATCAACTGTCTCTCCTTCATTCTCCATTTGATCTGCAAACACTTACAATAAAAATGTCATGAGACAAATCTCTATGAATTTAAACATTTACTATCAAAAATAAAATGATTAGTTCTAGTAGTAAAAGAACGTAATACTCTAAGTAGAAAGAAAGAATCACAAATCAGTATCTCTATCTAATTTACAAAAAAAAATAGAAACTTGATTTCATAGAATCCAAGCATGTTCATTCGATTATTAAGATTATTATTAACCGTTTCACAATTATGTTATACCATCAAGTTTGGAATGATACAACAAGTTGTGACTATTATATCATCAAGTTTGGAATGATATAACTAATAATCATAATATCAGGGCACATATCAACAACTTCAATATTCATTTTTGAAATGATACCCAAATCAGCGTTTGAATAAAATAATTGTGTCTGTCATCAATTTTGGAATAACTAATAATTATTCATCTTTGGCTTTCATTAGATAGCATCTAAAATATTTCAGTGTACTCACTCTAGATGTTTGAATGTAAGTAGAGTACAATTCTAAATTTTAAAATATAAGTAATGTATTAAGTCCTACTAAATGGACTTTAATTTCATCTCTCCCAATGTTTTAGTTATTAGAATCTTACATAAGCCCTTGGTAAGGACATCTGCTATATTATCTTTTGATCTCACATCCAATAGAAAGATTATCTCATAACTAGTAAGATAGTCAACCAGACATATTTCATCCTTAGTTGCCTTCGCTTTTTATTGAACAGCGTATTTGTTGTAATGGTGTTTGTGACTTGATTGTCACAAAAGATCGAAATAGAGTACATTTTCAAACTCGTCATTGGAATGTCATTATCAGATCTCTTATCCACTCTGCTTCTTCACCTGCTGAAGCGAGAGAATAGAGTTTCGATTCCATAGAGGATAATGCAATGCACGTCTGCCTATTTGACTTCTAAGCTACTGCGGCTCCTCCCAGTGTAAATACAAATCTTAAGTCATTTGGAGTTCTGCATATGGGTGTAATTCCAATGCATGAGGCTATGACTTGTGATATGTGATGCGCATCTAGCCAAAAGGTGTATCTTGTGAATTTAACAAAATTGGCTTGGTCAAATCCTGTGAAATTTTATACATGCACTTATTTAGTAAAGGTACACCTCCTCATGAAGTTTCACTACAAGAAAACATGCTTTTAGTGACCAAAATTTTGTGACGAAATATTTTTTGGTCACTAAAAATATACTTTTTGTGACAAAAATAAAGGTCAGTCACTAAATGACGAGTTCCATTTTATTAGTGACTAAACTAAATATTTGGTCACTATTGTTTTGTGACCAAAATAATATTATGTCACTAAAATTTAATTTTTAGTAAACAAAAATAAATTTCATCACTAAATAATCTTTTTAGTGACGAAAACATAATAGTCACAAATTTAAAAAAATTTATTAAGATTTGTTAATATTTTCTACATAAAAAAGTCAAAATTTATATTCTCAAACCCAACAATTTTATTTCCTCCCGTTTAAGTGAATAATTTTCAATTTCCCACCCTTAGGTAAATTTCCCTCTCTCCACGAATTATTTCCCTCCGTAAAAAATTTCCCACCACAATCAATTTCCCCCTACTTTCCCCCTCTCCTCTCCGTGAATAATTTCGCTGGCCTCCGTAAATAAATCATTTTCCCCTCTTCGTGCAAAATTTAACTCCTCTGTTAGATTAGGGCACGACTCATAACCTTCTCCACAACGCACTAGACGATCGACGAGCCCTGTGGAATCTATCTCTCGACGAGCCCCTTCAACTCCTTCATTGACCTCTGCTCGATCCAACGCCTCCGCTAAATCCAACGCCTCCGCTCAATCCAACGCTTCCGCTCGATTTGACGTGGCCGGACCTCTCGACGAAGACGACGAACTTCACTTGATCAAAGGGGTACTTCCTTCTCAGGCAAGCTGCTACCGCACATTGCGATTAATGCGAGGTAAAAATAAGCCCTTCGCTCAACCAATCTGTGCATGTAAATAGTTTCCATTGACAATTACCCTCTTCAACAAAGGTAGAAGTATTATCACACACAATCATGCCTAAATTAAATTGCTGAAGGGTTTCTTTTGTACTCATCGGTGCTGAGCAGGGAAAAATGGCTTAGCATAGACATCCTCCACCTACCATTTGAGATTCAACACTCTTCCAGTGTTCCTCTCTCCTTCCCTCCCCCTCTCTATCTTTCGCTCTGTCTTTCCATCTCTCTATAACTTTCCCTCTCTATCTTTCCCCCTCCCGCTTTCTATCTTCCTCTCCCACTTGATTTTTTCCTAACACTATACTTCATCGCCTTTCTTTCTTGACCCGTATGGTGTAAAGTGATGACTACTTTAAGATTTGCATGAGGTATCAAATTAGTGATTTTTCATCTTTAGATTTGCATCAGGTATCAAATTAGTGATCTTAAGATTTTCAGTTTTAGATATAATTTGCTTATTTACAACATGTGTTAGATAATCTGAAGCAAACTTAATAATTAGTGATTTACTCAAGTGCATGATGAGGAAATAAAAATGCAAGTGGTTACTTTACATGCAAATGTTGGCTTCAGATTTTTATTATTGAATTCAATTTTTTAGAGAAACATTAGTGAATACAGTTTTTATTAGTGAATGCAAATTTTCTATGCTGCGAGCTGAGGGCACTAAACATGCTGCGAGTTGTTTAGTGCAATTTTGCCCTAAGCAGCTCACATCAATTGCAATTTTAGTGGTTGTAATTTTACTGTTATCACCATAAGCTTTTATGATACATTAGTGAATGCAATTTTGCACTAAGAAGGAATTTCGCGCATTTATGATACACAAACTTTACCTTTGACTCATTTGTCCTCAATTTAGAGTTTTAGTGAACGAGGCTTGGCCTCAATTGGGTTTTTGCACTAAACATGTTGCTAATTATGAATTTTTTTATTGAATCTTTCTACTTTCTTTACTTATCATAGTTGATGCACTTATCCTTTCATTCAATTGTCTGAAACGGTTCATCCTTCAATGATTCTTTCTCTTTCTCTTTCTTTTTAAGTTGTCATAGTAGACTATTATTACTCTTCACTCTTAATCTTGCTGTGGTTGTTTAATGAAAAAGAATGTTGAATGACCCTTCTACTTTTGCTATATGACATTTATTTTGTTAGAGCCTTCTCGAATGTAGTGTAAAACGAGCTATTATTCTCGGTACTTGCAGGCCTTTAGAAGGTTGTTTATGCATGTAGCTAGCATAATGTGGATCCAAGTTCAGAAGATGACTTCATTTTCTTGTTTATACATCAATGACAGTAGTTTAATAATTTTCCTTCATTCTATATTGGTACGTATTTAACTCTTTATTAAAGATTTAAATGTACTATTTTTATAGCTAGATTGTCAAGAAGACCAAGTTCAATTTTATATCCAGAACCTACAGTCATGATAGTTTTGTGATGCATTATTATCGGTTACCATACTCTTATTTAGAGAGTAAATATTTGGAAATTAACATACCACAAATGGACTCTCTTTGGATTGTTCTCCATATAGTCTAAAATTTGAGAATTAGCCGTACAAATCCATTGTTAACTATTTGTTTTGGAGCTATCTGTTACATGTCTAGCTGTAACTTGCCGATCGTTTACCGGAAAGGTGACAAAAGGTGGTGGTGAAGGTGAATATACCCTTCAGTCTAAGTTTGATATCTAATTAAATGCACCCTTCTTTGTATGTTGTTCTTATTTTTGACCCAATCTTAATACTGAATTGACACATACATGAGGCAATTGATCTCGCGACCTCGTTCAGGACTAAAGAATTTCTAAGTTAGATATCTAAGGTGAATATACCCTTCATTCTAAGTTGGATATCTAATTAAATGCAACTTCGACTGATTATTTTGAGACAAGCAATTTCTCTCGAATTAGATGCATGATTTCAAATGGCGAAGACTCGTATGGGTTTGAACGACTGATCGAGCTTCTCGAACATCACAGAGCAGTCATAACTGTTTGCAGTTATTCTTCTTTCTCAATTCAGAGAATTTGTTCTTTTATCTTGTAAAATTGAAAGAAAAATATCTATATATAACTAGGACAAATTTCCAGTTTGGATTATCAGGGGAGATTATCAATAGGAATTTATGTGATGGTGGCCTCAACATCCCTTGCATCAATGCTAAAGATTTGGAAGATGCGGTTAAGCATTCAAAGACAATAGAATTGCAAGGTATGATGAATTGATACCGCTCATGGAAAATTTTATTAATTGATCATTTTCTTCATGTATTTTTAGGTTATATACGAGCACGGATTTATCGGAACCTATCATGATTGGTGTGAAGCATTCTCGACATATCCACGAACATATGACCTCATTCATGGAGATGGCCTCTTTAGCATGTATCAAGATAGGTAAATTGAAAGATTTCTTATGTTGTTGGTCGTCTGTTTATAATAATATTTTGATGATAGGCAATCAAACATAACCTTGATCATTACAATTCTACATATGCTAAAACAGTATAGATTGCAAAATTTTATAACAATTGCCACTTGCTTAAGTAGACGCATTGTAACAAATAAGTTCTCTGCATCTTGTTTGGATACAAAAGCTCCTCACTTACATTAGAAATGACATTCATCCAACCATAATTAATTTTGTTGTGATATTCCATGATAATTGAAGAATCGTCATCATTGTCATTGTTATCAACAATTATCCCAACTATCTGGTATTGACTTTATGAATCCACGTGTTGTCTATTTATTCATGTTGAGTATTGCCTGAGGTATTATATCGAGCCTCACATCATTTTGAATATAATATATTCATGGAGCCTTAAGGTCTACCCCTTCTCTTTCAAATTTGTCAAAAGTATTATGGATACCGTATGTATTACAGCAAGAACCTCACAGAGAAAGAATGCTGATGCTGGTGTGACATAACATACATACTGTTGGAGACGAATAGAATACTGAGGCCGGAGGGTACATTGGTTTTTAGGGACACAGTTGTTGGGTACATTTGTTCAAATGTACCTGATTTGAATAAGCCTCACCCAACTCAATGATATACATCAAAATGTATTTGATGTATTTTGAGTTTACATGTGTAGGTTAAGTATTTGCAGGAAAGAAGAAAAAGTTTCTAAGTCCATGTGTCGACACCCAGAGGGAAAGTGTCGACACTTAAGAAGACTTGTGTCGACACCCAGGCAAGCAGTGTCGACAATTGGAGTCATTGTGTCGACACCAGGGATGCTGAGTCAACACCAGACAGAAAGTGTCGACACAAGGAGCTGTGTCGACACTCAATGAAGAAGAGTGCAGTGAAGCAGTGTCGACACTTAGCAGTTGTGTCGACACCCAGTGAAACTGTGTCTACACCAGAAAGTGTCGACACTTGGAGGCTGTGTCGACACTCAGCAAAAGTCAGCAGAGACTAAGTACAAGTGTCGACACCCAGAACAATATGTCGACACTCAGCAGAAGAGTCAACACTTGAAGTAAGTGTCGACACCCAGAACAATGTGTCGACACTCAGCTGAAGACTCAACACTTGAAGAAAGTGTCGACACAAGGAGCTGTGTCGACACTTAGTAAAGATCAGCAAAGTTCAACAAAAATATTCTAAGTACAAGTGTCGACACTAAGAATGTGTCGACACTCAGTCAGAGTCTCGACAGAAGAAGAATGTGTCGACACCCAGAGCAATGTATCGACACTCAACAAGTATCAACACTGAAGATATGTGTCGACACCAAGAAGCAGTGTCGACACTTAACAGATTCAACACATGAAGATGTGTCGACACAAAGGTGTTGTGCCGACACTTAGAAGAATTCAGCAAAATACTGAAGTACAAGTACTTGTGTCGACACTCAATTTCAGTGTCGACACATGAAGAAGAAGCAGTGTCGAGATATAAAATCTACAACACAAGAAGTTGTGTCGACACCTTGTAGGCTAGTGTCGACACTTAGACAACATGTGTCGACACTTGGTCTATAAGTGTCGACACTTAAAGACAGATAGTCTCGACACTTCTAGACAGTTACAGAATTTTCAAGAACTGACTGGATGACTTGACAGCTGCCATTCCAGCCGGTCTACAGCACCTGTCAGAGTTGTCAGAATTCAGTGATGGACCGGACCAGCCGGTTACCATGAAGAATGCCTATAAATAGGCTTATACTGTCTACAGAAGAAGTTGATCAAAAGGTTGTTGAAGTTGTCAAAGTTCAGACAAGTAATACAAAGAAGAATCAAGTGCAGATCTAAGAAATTGGAGAGAGAGAGAGAGCTCCATCCAAGAAATCAGCTGTTGGAACCAGGCTGAGAAGAAGGGCTCAGATTTACTCTGAATCTTAAGTAGCAGAGATCAAGGATCAACTGCAGAAGGAGTCAATCTTATTGAGTTGTACTTTCAAGAAGCTTTGAAGAAAGCTAAGTCAGATTGATTTCAGTTGAGTTCTTCCAAGAACTCATCAAGAAACTCACAACTCCCCTCTCTTGTCTCTGGGTTGCTGAGTTAACAATTTTGTATTCATTTTATCTTGTAGGATCCTTTGGATCTGAGTCTTGTAAGCCTGCAATTATAAAGGCTGAGTGTAGGGCTTGAGAGCCTGAGTGTAGGAGATTGAAATCTCTGAGTGTAGGCCTTGGTGACTGAGTGTAGGCCTTGGTGGCTGAGTGTAGGCCTTTGTGGCTGAGTGTAGGCTTTGTGAAGAAGCTGAGTTGTAGGGCCTTGGGCCTGAGGTGTAGGAACCAGTTTTGGGTTCTGAGATAGTGGAGGAGTTTGGCCGAATCTAGTACACTGCTAGATAGGCGAAGTGGGAAAGTGGATGTACCCAAACCTTGGGGAACCACTATAAAACTGTGTGTCTTCTGTGTGCTGTGGTTTGTTGTAAATGCTGTGTGATTGCTGTGAAATAGTAGATATAAATCTGTGTTAAAAACTGATTGCTGCCATAAAAAGTTAAAAAGAATTTGGTCACCTATTCACCCCCCCTCTATATGTTTAGGTACTATATCTTTCAAGTGGTATCAGAGCCAGGTTACTCAAAAAAGGACATAACTGTCTGAGTAGATCCTATTGGCAGATTCAGTCTAAGTCAATTACAACATCAAGAAAATCAAGAACCATGGGTGCCACTGAGAATCACAAGGAATTGGGATCCATGAAGCTACCCATATGTAGGAAAGAGATCTTTGGGATCTGAAAGGAAAGGGTAAGGCTGTTTATGGAAGCCTCAGACCCTAGGATTTATATCACAGTGAAGGAAGGGCCATATGTGCCCATGAAGGTGTCAGTATTAGATGCAAATCAGAGAACACCAAAGGATTTCTCTGAAATGACAAAGGATGAGATTGTTCTAGCCACCATGGACAAAAGGGCTCAAAACATTATAGTGAGTGCCATAGATGATGCAACTTTTCAGAATCTAATACACTGTAAGACAACCAAAGAGATGTGGGATACTCTTATTGTGTATATGGAGGGTTCTGAAGAAGTTAGGCAAGACAGAAAATCGTTGCTAAATCAAGAGTATGAAAGTTTTAGACAAGGAAAAGCTGATAGCATAACTGAGTGCTATAAAAAGTTCTACAGGATAGTGAATGAGCTCATGTCCTATGGCAGAGAGTTCAGTAATTATGAACTCAATGACAAGTTTCTAAGATCCCTAACAAAAGATTGGGACACCAAGATCTGTGTCATTAGAGAAATGACAAAGTTGGGAGAAATTCCTCCATCAACACTGTTTGACAAACTGCTGTCCTATGAAATGCAGTTAATGGTGAGGAAAGAAGAGGAGAAATTAACAAAAAATGAACACAAAGAAAGAACAGTGGCCTTCAAATCAGAAGCCCCCAGAAAGTACAGGAGTAAGTCACCAACTCCACCTCCAAAGGTAGTTGAATCTGAGTCAGATGAGTCAGTCAGCACAAAATCTGAAAGCAGTGAAAGTGATGAGAACTTTGCTGCCTTCACAAGACATTTTCAGAAATTCTTAAAGAAGAAACAGTGGAGGACAAGACCATCTACTTCACAGGGAAAGAAAGACTCTTATCAGAAAAAGAAGTCTTCAAAGAAAGACAGGAAAAAGTCCAAGTCTAGCAAAGCTACACTATCAAAAATTGTGTGCTATTGCTGTAATAGACAAGGACATGTCATTGTAGATTGTCCAGAGAAGAGGAAGGAGTCTAGTGACAAGAAAATGACTCAATACAAGGGCAAGAAAGAAAAGTCTTTTGTTGTCAAAAAGGACAAGAGTCTGTCAGATATTTCTTCTTCAGAAACTGAGTCAGATGCTGAGGCATATATAGGGTTGTTTGCTGAGGAGGAAGAAGAAGAGTTCATGCAGATTATGAATTCTATTTATGAACAAGAGGACAGTCAATGCCAAGTGCTAATGACATTGACAGAAAATGACAAAATCCTGGAGCAGCCAGGACCTAGTAAGGTACAAAGTTCAACTTTAAGTTCAGTTTCTTGTGCCAGTACAGAATCAGATTCATCCTCATCAAATGATGAGAGTGCATCTGAGTCTGAAGAAGATATTCATCAGTTGATAGATGAATATAGAGTTCTGTTGCAAGCTTATAAGAAGAGCAAGTCCCTAGTCAAAAGTCAGGCAAAGGAAATTGCTATTCTCAAAGCTGCTGCAACTGATTTTGAGAAGCTGTTTGATCAAAAGCTTAATGAGATAGCCAGATTGAAGCACATAACTGTGATTCAAATGAGAACTATATCATTTAAGAATGATCAAATCAAGAGTCTGGAAATTAATCTTCAGAAGGAGAAGGACTTACTTGCTAGATTTTCTAAACCAAAGTCTGTTTTACCCATAATTGATGAATTTATTCATCACAAAGGTAAAGCTGGACTGGGGTTTACTAGACCTGCAAGAACTGTTCAGTCCAAGTCCAAGTCCAAGGGCAAAGCCCCAACTCTCAACAAGTCTGCTGTAGATAAAACAGCAAAGACTGTACCTAAGCAAAGGTACAATAAGTTTGAGTGTTGGTGCTGTGGCAAGGTAGGCCACTATGTAATGGACTGCTGGCACAATGCTAGTGTCAAAGTGAGTAGCAAACTGCCTGTTGGAAAACCAGCAGGTAGTCTTGTCAGGATGCAAACTAACAAGTACCAAGGACCCAAGAATTCTTTGGGTTCTAAGATTCACTAATCTGTTTTGCAGGTGAGTCCAAGTGGCCATGCCCCTATATGGTACTTGGATAGTGGATGTTCCAGACATATGACTGCAACAAGAGAATTGCTAAAGGACTACACTCCAATCAAAGATGGTCCTAAAGTTATCTTTGGTGGTTCTGAAAAAGAATCATCAAAGGGTTTGGTAACATTTCTAGTAACTTAGTTATCATTACTCAAGTGGCTTATGTTAAAGGGTTGAAACACAACCTAATAAGTATAAGTCAATTAAGTGATGTACGGTATGACATCTCATTTGTTAAGAATGGTTGTCATATCAAGAGGTCAACTGATCAAGAGATCATTTTGACAGGTTATAGAAAGAGGAATGTCTACTGCCTAGACATTATGTGTGAGACCAATGGTTCTCAAGTGTGTCTTGTAGCAGATGAGAAAGTCTCTCATTGTGTCAAATGGCACAAGAGGCTAGCCCATCTAAACTACAAGACAATTGTCAAACTATTTAGCAAAGAGTTAGTGAGGAATGATCCTCAAGTTAAGTGTATTAAAGATGGTATTTGCTCAGCTTGTCAAAAGGGCAAGCAGACTAGAACCACCTTTAGAAGCACTGAGAACAAAGATGCTGTGAGGTGCTTATACCTCTTGCATATGGATCTCTTTGGTCCAATGCCAGTTCACAACCTAGGTAGGAAGGTCTATACATTTGTAGTTGTAGATGACTACTCAAGGTTTTCTTGGGTGTTCTTCCTTAGACAGAAATCTGAAACACCCAATGTCTTATATAGCTTTGTCAAACAGATTCAGAATGAACTAAATAGTACAGTGGTCAAAATAAGAAGTGACCATGATACTGAATTTCAGTTTGATAGCATGACAAAACTATGTGAAGACTTTGGGATATTTCAAGAGTTTTCTTCACCAAAAACACCTCAGCAAAATGACATTGCTGAAAGGAAGAATAGAACCTTGATTGAGGCTGGTAGGACCCTATTAAGTGATACATCACTACCAGAATACTTCTGGGCTGAAGCAGTCAATACTGCATGCCATGTTATTAATAGGGCTACCATAACTAAAAGTCGCAACAAGACCCCCTATGAGGTTGCGAAAGGCAGGAAACCAAACCTATCCTACTTCAGGATCTTTGGTTGTAAGTGATTCATACTTAACAATGGAAAGTCTTACTTGACTAAGTTTGCTGCCAAGTCCCAAGAGGGAATTTTTGTTGGGTACATCAACAACAGTAAGACTTATAGAGTCTACAACTTGTCTACACAAGTTGTAGAAGAGACTGTACATGTAGTATTTGATGAAACTAGACTTATTAACAATGAGTTGTCTAGTAGTGTATGCAGCCCCACAGGTTTAACAAAGAAGATGGACAAGCTCACTCTAGAAGAAGAACCTACTGCAAGACAGCAAGTTGAAGATAGTGGCTGCTGTCCAGGGGGAGTACTACATGTACCAACTGCAGATGAAGTACAAGGAGTACAGCAAGATGATCAAGTTGAAGAAGTTCAACCAGAAGTAAGGATGCCTCCAGCCAATAGGCATCTTAGAGATCATCCAGCTGAGCAAATTATTGGTGATCCAAGACAAGGGGTACAAACAAGGAGCAGAAACCTGAATGCAGCAATCTACTCCAGCTTTCTATCCCAAGTTGAACCTAAGAAGTTTGAAGAAGCCATCCTAGACCCTCATTGGATTGAGGCAATGCAAGAAGAACTCAATCAGTTCAAGAGATGCAAGGTCTGAGAGCTTGTTCCTAAACCTAAAGACCACAATATAATTGGAACCAAGTGGATCTATAGGAACAAGATGGATGAGCAAGGAGTCATCATTAAGAACAAAGCAAGATTGGTTGCTAAAGGATATAGGCAGGAAGAAGGTATTGATTTTGATCAAACTTTTGCTCCAGTAGCCAGACTGGAAGCCATAAGGATGTTCCTGGCCTATGCAACCTTTCAAGGATTCAAAGTTTACCAAATGAATGTCAAGTCAGCATTTCTGAATGGTAATCTTAAAGAGGAAGTCTATGTGGAACAGCCATCAGGTTTTGTTGATTCAACTCTACCTAATCATGTCTATAGACTTAGGAAAGCTTTATATGGGTTAAAGCAAGCTCATAGGGCTTGGTATGAAACCCTGTCTAGTTTCCTCATTGAGAATAAGTTCACAAGGGGGAAAATAGACAAGACCCTATTCCTTAGGGAATCTAGAGGCAAAGTAATACTAGTCCAAATATATGTAGATGACATTATATTTGGGTCTACTGAAAGTAGCCTTTGCAAAAAGTTTGCAAAGCTAATGCAAGGTCAATTTGAGATGAGTAGTATGAGAGAGCTAAAGTTCTTCTTGGGTCTCCAAGTAAGACAGACTGAGAGTGGTTTATCCATATGCCAGTCCAAGTTCATCCTAGAACTCATAAGGAAGTATGGTATGGATTCATCCAGCACCATGAAGACTCCTATGTGGTCAAGTATGTCTCTTAGCAAGGATGATGCAGGGAAACTTGTAGATGAAACCTTGTATAGAGGAATAGTTGGCTCCCTATTATACTTGACTGCAAGTAGACCAGATATCATGTATGCTACATGTGTCTGTGCAAGGTATCAAGCCTGCCCTAAAGAGTCTCATTTGACAGCAGTCAAAAGGATATTGAGATATCTAAAGGGCACTCCTTATCTAGGCCTCTGGTTCCCTAGGAATGGGGATTTTGATCTAACAGGTTATTCAGATGCAGACTTTGCAGGATGCAAAGAAGACAGAAAAAGCACTTCTGGAACCTGTCAATTCCTAGGTGGAAGACTGATTTCATGGAGTAGCAAAAATCAAACAAGTGTGGCTATCTCCACTGCAGAATCAGAGTATGTGGCTGCAGGAAGTTGTTGTGCTCAACTTCTGTGGATACAACATCAGCTTGAGGACTATGGATTTCAGGTAAGTAGAACTCCACTCTTCTGTGATTCTACAAGTGCTATTTCAATTGCACATAATCTTGTTTCCCATAGTAGAACTAAACATATTGAGATAAAATATCATTTTCTTAGGGAGCATGTAGAGAAAGAAGATATTTTACTAGAATATGTTAAAACTGATAATCAACTAGCTGATATGTATACTAAGCCCCTAGAAGAAGCTAAGTTCAATAGGTTTAAAATTGAACTAGGAATGATAAACTTAGAGTAAATTTGTAGATTTGGAAATGGGTAAGTAAAAAGGTGTCGACACACAGAGATCTATGTGTCGACACAGAATAGTGGTGTCGACACTTCAGGAAAAAAGTGTCGACACATCTAGGAAGTAAGTGTCGACACTTCAGAATATTAGTGTCGACACATGACAAGTTGGTGTCGACACAACCAAGGTGGTGTCGACACATAGTGTTTACTCAGAATTATCTAAGTAAAGTCTCGACTAAATGTCGAGTGGAGTGGTGTCGACACATAAACAAGTGTCGACACATATAATCTGTTGACTAAACTTGTGTCGACACTTATGTGTCGAGACATTATAAGTCAGTGTCGACACTTATCGCCAGTGTCGACACAATTTAAGTTGGCTGCCCGCCTTTTCATCTTCAAAATTAGAAAGGTATAAATAGAGTTTTTCCTTAGTCTGTCGACACGCTTTCAAAAGTTTCGAGACCAAAACTTGTGTGTCGACACCTCTCTTCTCTCCAGTCAAAATTCTTCAAACCCTAATGGCGCCAAAGCTTGAGGAGAACGTCAATGAAGGCTACGAGCTGGTGCGCAATGCTTTTGATGATGCCGACCAAGAAATCAAGACTGTAGTAACCCTAGTTGCAGACTCGGGGTTGGAATTCCTTGTTTCTGAACCTACTAAAATCTGAAAGAATGAAGTACTGGAATTCCTCAATTGTGCTGAAGTGGACGAATCTGGATTCAAGATCAAATCCAGGGTTCATGGTGAGAAGGTTAATGTGTCTTCAAAAAGTCTGAGAAAAGTACTTCAGCTGCCTAGAACTAAGGAAGAAGAAGAAGTTACAGCTTCCAGGTCCAGAGATGCATTGGCATGGTGTGGACTGGATGCTAAGATGAAAATTGGCTCAGTTTTCAATAGGAAAGGCATGAATAGTCAAGGGAAATTTCTTTCTGAAATTGTTGGCAAGGTCATCTTAAGTAAGCCAGGAGGGCATGATAGGATATCAGCCCATATATTCAACATTATGACAAGGATAATCTTTACTTTGAAAACAGATTGGTCTGTAGTAATCTTTGAGAAGATAAAGGAAAGCCTGAAGAAGCCCAACTTGGGCAGGATCTTAAGCTTATACCTAGCTGGAAGCATACCAGAAGTTATGGGTCAGACTGCTGGCACTAAAATTAACCATATGAGAAAAATGGATATGAGGATATTCTCTAGATGGGACAGGGTGTTGTCTAAAGAGATGCCAACCCCTGAGAAGATAACTTCTGAGCAAGTAACTCTACAAAAGAAGAAGAAGAAAGTTGTCCTAGTGGCTCAAGAGTCAACTAGCAGCTCTGGGAGTGAAGAGCAAGTAGTCTTCACACCTGATGAGGAAGACACTGGAACTGCTGTAAAGTCTCCAGCTCAACAGATAGATGCTGAGAGGCAGGGGGAGCTACCACCAGCTAGCCCCTAACACCAAGATCAAATCCAGGGGGAGCCTCTAGTTGTAGAAGAACCAACTACACTAGAAAGTGAACAAGCAACCAACATCATCCTAGAGGTAATCACTGAGCTTAATGCTTTAGATTTTCCTTTAGAAGATACTGATTTGTCTGATGTTTATCAGCAACCACAGACTGATAGTCAAGTTCCAGAAGTTGTCATGGAAGACACTTCTGTTACAGCTCAAGTTGTTTCTGATCCAGTGGTAGATGAGCACAGAATTTCTCCTGCTCATTCTCCACAAGAACACAGCATGGAAGATTTATTTCTAAATCTGGATCAAGAAGATTTTGACAAGGACACTGCTGCTGCTGAAGGGGAGAATGCTCCAGTTGAGGGGGAGCAAGTGCCAATTCCTGAAGAGCCTGTAAGGGAAGAACCTGAAAAGCCCCAAGCTGTTGAAGAGCTACCTAAGGAGAGGGTAGAGATAGCAAGTACTTCAGCCTCTGAAGATGAAGAAGCAACAAGGGCTAAGAAAATAAAGTTTCAAGTATTTAGAAGAAGGAGCCAGAGTTACAAAAAGGCTTTGCAAACTGTTGCTCCACAGCCTATATCACTACCAGCTCCTACTGTTGATTATAGTGCACTGATGGATGCCATGCAAATCAAGCTGGATGAGCACAGAAAAGCCATAGAAACTTATGTGGATGAGGGGCACAAATCTCTCCAATTTGATTTGGCCCAGGATATTAAATCCATAAGATTTGAGATGAATCTCAATAAGAAAGAGATGACTGACTGCTTCCACAAGGGTGAGAATGCAGTAGTCTATCTTGCTACACATCAGGAAAAGATAAAAGCTCAAGTAGATGACATAGCACAGAAGCAGGGGTATGTTCTAGAGAACCAAATAAGAATGAATGACAATTTGACACAATCTCACAATGCTATTGTCACAGAAATGAAGAACATTGCTGCTGGCCTGACAACTTCTACTGCTACTGCTATGACAGCTTTTGATAAAGCACTGCAAGAGAGTTTAACTGATATTACAACTGCTATTCAAGACTCTCAGAAGCTGATCTCTGAAAAACTCCAAAGGTTAAGACCTTTCTACAGGGATGGAGTCAATTATCTCAATGCTCAAATCAGATTTCAAAAAGATGACTTAAGGGATCACATAGAAAGAGAAGTCATAAAGGGGGAGAGGGTGTTAGTCAAAGCTGGCTCTGACCATGCAAAATGAGTTTCTAATTCCATCAGAGCCACTCTTGGTTATCCTCCTCTTTGTGGTGATGATAATGTAGCAGAATCTGGAATTAACCCTGCCTATCTTGGAGGTGAGCAACCAGAAGTAGCTCAAGTGATCTATCCTCCACCAGATTTTGACATGATTCATGCTGACATACAGTCCATGTATAGCCCACCTGGGGGTAAGGACAATGTTATACTAGAGAAAGTTGTTCAGCATGTCTCTGAAGCTTTACAGGAAGCTCTCTTGAAGGAGCAAGCTGAAGAAGAAACCAGATTGTCAAAGAAGAGGTTCAGGGAGCAAGCTGAACAAAGACCTGACTTTGAGCAGTGGAGCCCCACCTCTAGGAACATTATTTTGACTGCATGGAAAGCAGCAAAGGATAACATCCATGACAGGAATAAATGGTTTTCTGAGGCTGAATGGAGAAAGCATGAGTCAAGGCAGGAGGCTATAGTTCAATACAGAAGAAAGGCCAAGATGGGAAAGCTACCTTCTACTGCTCTGGAGCCTAGCAAGTACTTTCCCAAGCCATATCATTATTTTGAGAGGCAAAAGATTAAGGCTGAGGAACTTAAGAAGAAAGATCTGAAAGACAAGAAGGCTGCTGATGCTGAAGTTACTGAAGCTCCTGTTCAAGCTAAAGTACAAGCTGGCAAAGGAATAGTGATCAAGGAGCCTGAACAGAAATAGAATTAGAATTTTCTTAAGTTTACTATGTAATCTTTTGATGATAACCATTCTGTAAACTTTTGAAATATGTGTATGACAAAGTATTGGAACAATGTGCTGTGTGATAAATTTGCTATATGATAAATTTATTTCATAATTGTTCTGTGATGCTATTTATGTGTACATGTTTGTTTAATACATGTTTATGTATGCCCTGCTATATATAATCCTGCTTTACATCATTTTGTAATTTTATTATGAATTGTGTATATCATTGACTAAGGGTTATGACTTCTCCAAATAGGGGGAGATTGTTGGGTACATTGGTTCAAATGTACCTGATTTGAAGAAGCCTCACCCAACTCAATGATATACATCAAAATGTATTTGATGTATTTTGAGTTTACATGTGCATGTTAAGTATTTGCAGGAAAGAAGAAAAAGTTTCTAAGTCCATGTGTCGACACCCAGAGGGAAAGTGTCGACGCTTAAGAAGACTTGTGTCGACACCCAGGCCAGCAGTGTCGACACTTGGAGTCATTGTGTCGAC
This sequence comes from Platanthera guangdongensis, assembly GCA_039583875.1. Lineage (NCBI taxonomy): Eukaryota > Viridiplantae > Streptophyta > Magnoliopsida > Asparagales > Orchidaceae > Platanthera > Platanthera guangdongensis. Next base: position 201,080,072 of record CM077153.1, read on the forward strand.
ACCAGGGATGCTGAGTCAACACCAGACAGAAAGTGTCGACACAAGGAGCTGTGTCGACACTCAATGAATAAGAGTGCAGTGAAGCAGTGTCGACACTTAGCAGTTGTGTCGACACCCAGTGAAACTGTGTCTACACCAGAAAGTGTCGACACTTGGAGGCTGTCTCGACACTCAGCAAAAGTCAGTAGAGACTAAGTACAAGTCTCGACACCCAGAACAATGTGTCGACACTCAGCAGAAGAGTCAACACTTGAAGTAAGTGTCGACACCCAGAATAATGTGTCGACACTCAGCTGAAGACTCAACACTTGAAGAAAGTGTCGACACAAGAAGCTGTGTCGACACTTAGTAAAGATCAGCAAAGTTCAACAAAAATATTCTAAGTACAAGTGTCGACACTAAGAATGTGTCGACACTCAGTCAGAGTCTCGATAGAAGAAGAATGTGTCGACACCCAGAGCAATGTGTCGACACTCAACAAGTATCAACACTGAAGATATGTGTCGACACCAAGAAGCAGTGTCGACACTTAACAGATTCAACACATGAAGATGTGTCGACACAAAGGTGCTGTGTCGACACTTAGAAGAATTCAGCAAAATACTGAAGTACAAGTACTTGTGTCGACACTCAATTTCAGTGTCGACACATGAAGAAGAAGCAGTGTTGAGATATAAAATCTACAACACAAGAAGTTGTGTCGACACCTTGTAGGCTAGTGTCGACACTTAGACAACATGTGTCGACACTTGGTCTATAAGTGTCGACACTTAAAGACAGATAGTCTCGACACTTCTAGACAGTTACAGAATTTTCAAGAACTGACTGGATGACTTGACAGCTGCCATTCCAGCCGGTCTACAGCACCTGTCAGAGTTGTCAGAATTCAGTTATGGACCGGACCAGCCGGTTACCATGAAGAAGGCCTATAAATAGGCTTATACTGTCTACAGAAGAAGTTGATCAAAAGATTGTTGAAGTTGTCAAAGTTCAGACAAGTAATACAAAGAAGAATCAAGTGCAGATCTAAGAAGTTGGAGAGAGAGAACTCCATCCAAGAAATCAGCTGTTGGAACCAGGCTGAGAAGAAGGGTTCAGATTCACTCTGAATCTTAAGTAGCAGAGATCAAGGATCAACTGCAGAAGGATTCAATCTTATTGAGTTCTACTTTCAAGAAGCTTTGAAGAAAGCTAAGTCAGATTGATTTCAGCTGAGTTCTTCCAAGAACTCATCAAGAAACTCACAACTCCCCTCTCTTGTCTCTGGGTTGCTGAGTTAACAATTTTGTATTCATTTTATCTTATAGGATCCTTTGGATCTGAGTCTTGTAAGCCTGCAATTATAAAGGCTGAGTGTAGGGCTTGAGAGCCTGAGTGTAGGAGATTTAAATCTCTGAGTATAGGCCTTGGTGGCTGAGTGTAGGCCTTGGTGGCTGAGTGTAGGCCTTTGTGGCTAAGTGTAGGCTTTGTGAAGAAGCTGAGTTGTAGGGCCTTGTGCCTGAGGTGTAGGAACCAGTTTTGGGTTCTGAGATAGTGGAGGAGTTTGGCCGAATCTAGTACACTGCTAGATAGGCGAAGGGGGAAAGTGGATGTACCCAAACCTTGGGGAACCACTATAAAACTGTGTGTCTTCTGTGTGTTGTGGTTTGCTGTGAATGCTGTGTGATTGCTGTGAAATAGTAGATATAAATCTGTGTTAAAAACTGATTGCTGCCATAAAAAGTTAAAAATAATTTGGTCACCTATTCCCCCCTCTAGGTGTTTAGGTACTATATCTTTCAACAGTGGAGATCCTTGTGAAAGTTCAGGCCATTATAAAGGGGATGAGGTGGGACAGCAAGATCGTAGATCATGAGAGTGGCCCCTTCAACCCTGAAAAGATTCTGGTGGTTGTTAAGAGCTACAGGACTAGTGAAGCACCTAAAGAAAAATAAATATCTGCTTAATTAACTTTGTATTTGACATTCCATCCTCATTATTGTGGCAGATTTATTGCGGATAATGTAGTTACAGGACTGTTGAGTAATATGTGCAGAAAATCAATAAGTTAAGTGGTTGTCACTTTTTAGTGTCTTTCTTTCTTTTCTCTGTTTTGGTTTAAGTGTGTTTTTACAAGTTTTTATTTCTCCATGAATCATGTAACATGGAGGAGATAATCATGTAGATGACTTGGTGGGCTGGCTAATGGCTATGAAAGATGGAAAAATATGGAGTTCAGAGATATTAGGATGACTTGGAATCTTAACAAATCATCCAGCCCACAAGTACTGGGGTAAACTACTCTTGTTAATTTATGTCTGTCTGTGGTGTAAAGGCCAACAAGCAAAATGCCAGCTTCAGTTTGCATTGTACCTATTTGAGAGTATTTTTTGTGTAAAATTATGGTGTGCTTGTTGATACTGCTGCTGCATTTATGTGTATGCTTTATGAGAGATTGAAGCACTTGCTGCTACTCTCTCGTTATAGAAATTATTACATGATTGGTTAAATGTTTGTTTATTTTATGGTGTGATTTTTTCTTTGTCCTTTTTTGGAGGGAAGAACTTCCATCTATTGAAGATTTTGTTTCACGAAATACTTATATTAATTCTTGTGAGTTTCACATGAATGGACCTTGATGCACTTGCTGGAGTTGTTTTCATTGCTGATTCTGAGGTGGACAAGTCCATGGTATGTATGGGTTCAATCCTAGTTTAAATTTCTATATTTTTGCTTGCATGATATTTTGATCTTCTTTAAAATGGTATATGCAGCATCTTAAATGATAATGATGGGGATCATAGTTTACGGCATGGAGCATATATGTCGACTCTTATCGGAACCCATCAAAGTGTTCATGTGCAAGAGGAGTTATGACCATCGTATGGATGATCCAAAGCCGTTGTTGCGTTCAGAGCCCAAGAATGAGACACCAAATTAAGAAGGCACTGAAGAAGAAATTAAAGAAGGCAAGAGAGACGAGCCCATAAAGACGAAAGAGATTAATCTTCAAGAGCATATTATTTATTATACATTTTTTTCATGTAATGAGTGTAATAAAGATAAATGTTCTATATATAGATTTGTATTGAGGGGTTTGGACTATATATCTCCCACTTTCTTTTTACTATTAATAAAAAATTTATTTGATTGAAATTCTCTTACAAAATAGATATTATATTTATTATTGTCTTTTATCTTGTATATATTTGGATTCAATTTAATAGCAAATAAATAAATTTATTTAAAATATATTTTTGAATAATAATAAAATATTAGTGGCCAAATATTTCGTTATTAAATGTGACATTTAGTGACTAAAAATTTGATTTATATTGCATTAAATAATTAGTGACTGAATTAATTTGGTCACAAATTGTATTTTGTGACAAACAAGTTGATCATTATTGCATTAAACAATTAGTGACTCAATTAATTTGGTCACAAAAAGTATCTTTTATTTATAAGAAATTTAGTCACTAAAAACAATTAGCAACGAAGATTTGTTTCGTCACTAGAAGAACATTTAGTGACGAAAATTAATTTGGTCACAAAAAATATTTAGTGACTAGCCTTTTGCAACCACCTTGTGACGGATTAAATTTGGTCACTAAATGTCTTCAGTGACCAACCTGCAATATTTAATGACCAAATTTTCCGTCACTAAAAGTCTATTTTCTTGTAGAATTTTAGAATATTTGGAACTGATTTACTTGACAAATGAATTAATTAGTATTTCTGTTACACATGTGTATTAATAAAATTATAGTGATTAAAATAGTTACAAAAATTATTAAACATTGTCAATAGCAATGATTTAGTATTATACACACTAGATAAATAATTGGAATTTTTGGAAGCTAGAATCTTAGGCTTGCAGTTATAAGTACTATTTTTGTCCTTTTTATGTTATTGAGATAATTGTGCTCAAAATGAGCTATAAAATTATAAATTTCTGGAATAAATAATTATTTACCTTTTGTAACCTCCAATAATTTTTCTAGAATTATTTGATGAATATTTATAATACTTCATGTGTAACATGACCTAGTGGATCAGATTTTTATAATTAGAAATTAAATATCAAATATTATTGAAATGATGTGAAATTTGGTCCAGACCTTTTATTTTTCATTATGACATAGTGAAAACTATTTAGTACTATTTAGACCCTTGTAAGTGATACTTCATGTTCAAATTCACTAGTGACACTACAAGAAAATTCCCATTTAGCAAGGTAAATTAGGAAGACTTGATAATCTTCCTAATTAGCATCAAATTTAGCTAGAAAAATACTTTTTTATTTCACCTACAAAAATAGCAAGAGATTTTCTTTGTTGCAAAATTAGCAACAATTTTTTTTGTTGCAAAATTTTCGTTGCTAAAATAGCAACGAATTTTTTTGTAGCAAAATTTTTGTTGCAAAATAACAACAAATTATTTTGTTGCAAAATATTTATAGAGAAAATTATTTTTTTCAAAAAAATTATCACTCTTTCGCTTCGTTTGATTCAGTGCAAGCAGACCGATGTGTGAAAATGCCTCCGCCGTTCAGAGCTGGACGGGGAGGTAGGGATACTAAACTAAAAATTTTTGATCTGTTCCTCTAGCGCAGCGGGAGCACGCACCGCCTGTTTTTTTTTCTGCCATGTCACGGTGTCTGCTCGTGCACCGGTGTGAAAAAGTCTCCCCAAATGAAGTCTTAATTAAAAATAGAATTTTTAATTTCCTTAATCTCTTATAAAATAATTTTTTGTTTATATATATATTTATAAATTATTTATATACATATATATATTATATAAATATATATTTTGAAATAATCATATATTTACATAAATTATATAATATATATATATAAATAAATAATTTTATATATACGTGAATATCTAAATAATTATATATGTACATATATTTAAATATTATATAGATAACTATATATATACATTTATATTTTTTCGTATAAATTTATAAATTATATAATGTTTTTTATGTGTATATATATATTAACACATTCTTAAAACATATTAATTAGTTGATTGAGTTGGTTAAGTATAGATTATTATATATGGATGGTTGAGGGTTCGATCCTCAACCAACACAATTAAAAGTGTATTTTTTGTTAGCAACGAAATTAAATCTCTTGCTAATTTATGAAGGATATGATACTTTGCTAAATAATTCTTGCAAATTAGCAAGCAATAAATGCCTACCTCAAATTAGGTAGGGTCATATTAGTTCGGTATTTTTTTTGTTCCTAAATTCGTTGCTAATTAAAATTAACAACAAATTTTGTAAGTTAGCAAGGAATTTTATTTCTTGCTAATCATGGTTTTTCTTGTAGTGTGACTTATATTTTAAGAAAATTCAATTATGTCAATTAAATTTAGAAAATTATGAAACTTTAGAACTTCTTTATAACAGAGTATTCGGACCCCCTGTAATTAATCGTATGCCATTTATATCAAATATTTGGAGGTTACAACTCTTACACTCATATCGATCATTTGGGTTGCATATAGTAAAGTTAATGGGGCGATGGTTAGATACGACACAAATTGGTTCGAGTCATGTTGGGGTATTTTTAGGACCTAGATGAGATATTGGTTGGAGTCCTGAGGGATTTACTCAGAGGTGGTGTGAGTTAGTGTACATGGACGCTAAGGGGCGTAGTTAAGTTCGGGATCAACGAAAGATTGTCGTTCCCTTATATGATGCACAAATCATCATAGACTTTCTAAGAGTAACTATGTGATAGGATTTGGTAAAGGGTTGTCACTAACAAAACTAAATATCTTGAGAAAGGGAACAATGAAGTTAATCTGATCATAATTCCTAATACCGCTGCGAGCCCTTCATATGGTAGACCTCGGGAAGTCCAAGATTAACCCTAAATCTTAAGCAATAAAGCTCTAGACAAGATTAACATAAGGGGGCAATAAATCCACAGAGTCAGAGAATCTCGTCTTATGTGAATATGGATTGAGGTGAGGGCTTGTTAGTCCTGGAACTAAAGACTCGATGATGCATAAGATTTAAGGACGGGTTGATCCTACAAGATGGAGGCTCGGATAGGTATTTTCATACCTAGTTGTGTTTGTGTGGTTGGTCATTCGGTACTTCTAGTCGGCACACCAACAAAAGTACGTTGACTCTGGTGAGAAGTGCTGGTTTTAGGGGAGACCAGTAAGATGTTTATAATGAGGTCTGAAAGACTATCCCCTAAATGCACACCCGACCATAAGTCTGGTAGTTGCCAGCAAGAGTACACAAGGGCTCCGTTGTTGTGTTCTTAGTGTTGAGGCGTACGCAAAGTCTAGACCTGGTAGTGTGCCTACTCGCCTAGGAGTGGAGATACCCGCTCCATTGCCACCTTGAGCCACGACTGTTAGTACCTGAGAGGCTAGCTACCTCCAAAAAGTGGGGAATGTTTCAAAGGTCTGTGCGCATAGAGTCGGGTGAGTGAGTTGCATTATAATCATTGCATTGCACCGCATAATATGATATTTGTAGATAGCATAGTTTAGCTTATGTTTCTACACTCTCATCATATAAATTAATATGAGTTCTTTTATATGATTAGTTACTTGAAAACCTTAACTTAAAAGTTTGTATGAACATTCATATAAATCAAGGTATGCTTCTGTGATAGTATAGTATGTGCTTTTACTTTCTTAGATTTATACAGCTCTTCCTTACTGCTTTTGTACTATACTTTGTTACTGCTCATTACTACTGCTTTTGTACTATACTTTGTTACTGATCATTACCACAACTTTTGTTGTTGCTTATACTGGTATAGAACTGTATGAATTATGTAAATACCACCGCCATCTGTTTGTACATTCTACTACTATTGATCCCCCGCTTTCTTCCTCTCGAGTGGTGCCTAAGAGTCGTGGGGGTGAGGCGAGGATGATAATGGCTTAGTATTTTGACTAATGGTCGATGAACCATATCATTTTAGGGATGCGTGGAGATGTCACACCAGTTCGACTAGGTGGAGTCAGAGATTGAGTTTCTAGGATCGGAGGAGCAGTTATCGTGAACTGCTACTACTACCCGACGATAGGTTGATGAGTATTTTCTTTAGCTTCCACATATAGTTGAGAGAGAGAGAGAGAGAGAGAGAATTTTGTGTTATGGTTATGTACTGGGCATAAGCCCTATTACTCTCCTTGTTTGTTATCTCATTGTCCAACTTTCCTTTCATTTTATATTTATATATTTATGTTGTGATATTGTGGACTTGTTTTTATTACTTTTTTTCTCGTTGGTCATGTGTATGATCGTACATGCCGGTACGGTTGTCATCTTGCGTAGACAGCTAACTCGTAAGTTGGCGTCATTGTATGACGACGGTCCAGGGCATAAAATCTCTCCTTGGATGTGCCCAATTATCAGGAGGAGCGATTCTAAAATATAGAATTCAACATTTCTATTAAAGTTATATTTTTTCTTTAGGGCCTAACCCCTGTCAAGCCATAATTGCTTATTACCCATAAGATGAGAATCTAAAGGTAATAAATCTTGCAGATGTGTCAAGTAGAACCTGAATCTAGCCACCACTCAATGATATCATTCCCTTTTCCAACCATGACAACAAAGTTGACACGTGCAGTCTGATAAATCATATTTGCTTTGTTATCAGTCTTCAGTGTGCTGGATTTATCCCTTTTGGGTTGCTTGCACTCGGAAGCACAATGACTCAACTTATTGCAGTTGCAGCATTTATCTTTAAATTTCTTAATTTTTCTACTAGTGTCAGCAACTGCGGATGCACTGGTGGGTGGTTTAGTCTTTTCTGGCTTAGGTTTCCGCTTAGGATACATAATCATATTAGCATCAAACTTTTGCTTACTAACCGTCTCTATAGCATGTCTACTCCAGTTCTCGTCCTCAATGTAAATGAAACATTTGAGATCTTTAAGACTAACATGCATTTTTTCCGATATATTTCTGTCTTAAAGGAGTACCATGTCGATGGGAGCTTGAAAATAATAGCTTCTGCAACAAATCCATATAGCAGTGAGATGCTCTCACTGTTCAGCTTGTCAATGAGAGACACATTCTGCAACCTGAAGAAGTTTTTCTCTGTCATCAGTGAAGGTGAAGGGCATGAACTTATCCACCAGGTGCATCTTAAACATGTTCTCTTGCTCTCTAAACTGCTCCTCCAGTGCGTCCCAAATATCTTTGCAGTTTTTATCTTGATGTACATCTCGACCAGTCTATTGGAGAGACAATTAAGGAGGTAATCAGACATAAATCTTCATCGTTGATCCAGTGATCATCATTCTCTCCTTCTTTAAAAGACTCAAAATCGACTACATAGTGTAAAAAATATTCAAATATTTCATGCCGAACTGCATGTTCCGCTTCCAGACACTGAACTCTGAGTTAGAGAATTTTTCCAACTAAATCATTGGGACGGGAGAATTACCCTTGGACATTGTGTCTCTTTCTAAATTTCTGATTTCCACTAGAAAACTAAATCACAAGCAGAAAACTTAAAAGAGATCACCTGAACGTGCGGAGATAACAAAGTCTTCAGACCCAATCCAGAAAAAGATTGCTTCTCCTCTTCGGCAGATATAAATAGCCAAAGACTAACACCAAACAATAGAAAAACTCCACAGATGTACAGAGGATCAAAGAAATACCACTATAGTGAATTCATCTGCACTGATTTCCAAGTCCACCTCACAAAAAATGGAGTTTGATCCTTGCTCTTCTTTATGATGAAAAGAGAAAGCTTGGGTTGACGATTCAGATGCAAACCACCAAGATATAAGATGAGGGATCTGCAGGCAAAGAATTTGGAAAGATCTGGAACCAAGAAAACACAGATCTGGAGTGCGAGATCCACACTTTCTACACGAGAACAGAACGGTGCAGGATTCTTCCTACAGTCAGACAGATGCCCTAAACTTTCTGCAGGCAGAGCCTTCTTTTATCACGATTCAGAAAAGTGGGCTGCCATAAATCTAGGCAGGAAGCAAGATACACAACAAGCACACTGTTCCAGGAAGATATACTAGTGAGAAGAATCTTCCTCTATCTTAATCGGCTTCGATCAAGCAGCAGCACACACATGGATCTTACTCTACCTGATTTACCTGATTTGCGATGGGATCAGGAAACACCCTGCGAACCTGGGCATAGGAGCAACACTAGGATCGGGGAGTTGCAGATCCAGACTCGCCTTCTTTCTCCTACGGTTGAGCGGCGGCGACAGATCCGGAAGGGAATGGACGACGACCGAAATTTCCTGAATAATTTTCGGTGGCTCCCTATTTGAGCGGCGAGGATCTCGATCAGTGGCGGGCGGGTCTCAAACTGCAGGTTCGATGGGGGCCTTTTCTTTCTCTTGGTCCCCAGCGACGGAAGAAAAGTAGGAGCTGGAACTCGTTTCCACTATCACGATCTTTCATAGGAGCGAAGTCAGAATCGTGAAATCAAGACACCTCGGAGAGGGGGCTAGGGCCCAAGAAAAAAAACTCCGACAATGTTAGTGCGTTCGAAGCATTTTGTGTGGCCATTAAGTTTGAAACGACATTCACGTTGCCCCCATTAGAAGTATTTATAGGCGTAACCGTAAATCCCCGACGATGAGTTATTGGATGTCTAACAAATCCAATCAAATCCAATAAGAACCCGTTACCAATATTAAATATACCTCAACATGTTTGATTTTGCATACGCGTGACGCGGGGCCGCGAGCGGCGGTTGCGACGCCGAGCCGGTGAACTGCGTGGAAGCGGGGCACACTTCCATGTTGCTGAAGGCCGCCCGGAGCATCAAACACATGCGAAGCCCGTGCGGAGGCGGGCGAATCCCGTCTGGATGCGGTCGAAGGCCGCCCAAGAGCTTCGAGTACGGGCATAGCCCGTGCAAAGAAGCTCGTATAATAATATGAAAATAATATGTAATCAAAATAAAATAAAATAAAATATTATCGGCGTATGCGGGCGACCCCGACGGGGGTAGGTCGGATGCCTGTTCGCCTCCACCCTACCCGTACAGGGGTTGTCGGCGTCTGGTCACACCGTCCGTGGGGTCCTGTCAGGCCAGCGGCGGCGGCGGCAGCCAGGGGCAGATCTAGACTGGGGCCAAAGGGACACTTCTAGTCTGGTCCCCAAATCGAAGGTCGAAACAGCTCCAAATTAAAAAGTGTTCAAAAAAAAAGTTGTTCGTATCGACGAGATCTACAACATTTATGTTTATCACTTTTTGATTTGAAGCAATTTTGATCTCATTTTTTGTTGTCCGTACGCTCGCACTTTAAGTTGCATGCATTTGAGATATATCCGTGTGTGTGTGTGTGTGTGTGTGTGTGTGTGTAAGTTCAAGCTTTTTTAAGTCTAAAAAAGCTTGAGTTGATACTCTCATAATACATAATAAAAAAGCTTCTTTCAAAATTTGCACGGTTTGATCGGAATCTCGCCCAAAAGATTGCTGACTCGAAATGAATATAATAATAATAAATTTCAAAAATCAAGACAACAAACTTTCGGACGAGATTCCGCCAAACCGTGCAAATTTTGAAAGAAAGTTCAACATGAAAGCTGTTGATCTCGTTCTTGGCTACAAAATGCATATATTATTTGTCTAATTTCGAAATGTATTGTGGGAGAAGCAACTCAAGATTTTTTAGGCATAAAAAAATTTGAGCTTATATATGTTATTATATATATATATCGGAAAAATGGATATACACGTAACGCGTATATCCGATTTTCACGCTACTGATTGAAGACGTTGGATTTAATCCAATGACAATTTAAAACAATGTCTCTGCAGCGGGGCTGCCGGCGGCTGCGGTCTCGCCGGCCGTCCTGGGCTCGTCGGCGTCCACGCGGACGAGCGGTGTTGTACCAAAAGAGATCTACCAAAAATAACGATTCAGAAAAGGTAGATCTCTCCTAACAAAAGAAAACGAAGGTTCGTCAAACCTTTTAGAAATTAAATCAATCAAGATAAACACAAACTAGTCGAAGGAAAAAACCACGATAATTCAATACTTCAAAATGCAACGCCAAGAATTTCCACCACAAGAATTAACTAGAGGGAAACACACATGGAGTAGAAATATTTCATTACCCAATCGGAATGGATGATTCCGGTATTTTTTTCTCTACGCAGATCGCCCTTCAACGGCTCCGCCGGAGTCTCGGCGGATGGAGAGGAACTTGTCCGCCTTCGTCGCTTCACGCCTTGGCCGAGATCTTTGGTTGGTAAGAGAAGAGGTCGGCTATTGGAGGTGATGACGAGGGAGCTCGGGTTTTTGGGAGGAGAGGAAAACAAAAATAGAGAGGAAGGTTGGCCGGCGGCCAAAGAGAGGAGGAGGAAGGAGGAGGCCGAAATTTGCCTTAGAGGGAAAGAGGAAAGAGGGGGAAAATTCAAATCTTGAATTCTTAGGATTTCTTTTTTTCATTATCTAATTATTCTTTCATAACATGGCTATATATAGCCTACACCACTCAATCTCACTTCATTCAAAAATTCAAAATTCAAAATGAAAGTTATGATGGTTATATGCACCCATCATAACATGAATTATTTAAATGCAATAAAAATAAAAATGATTAAAATAAAATAAAACACGAAAATGACTTAATAATTAATAATAGTTATTAATAAATTATTATTAATTATTAATATATTGGTTTGCGTTCAGGACGGATATTATGACGACGCTCCACACGGTCATCCTTAAGCACGCCGTCACCGTCTTTAAAATGTTGTGTGTCGTCATCTCAATCAATCCTCCCCCGCTCAAAAGTACTCATCATCGATGAGTTGGTCGGAATGCACCAACGCAGGAGAGCAACATCCAACAGAGCCACCTCCGATCCAAGAATCCAAGAGTCATCGGAGGCCGGTCGATCACGCCATCGAATCAAGTAGTGGCAAACATCACCACATGTCAGAGAGAGCACTACACCCTGGAGTATCCTGTCATGCAAAAAGATGGTTCTGGGGAACCTTGGAAAAGCATTAGGCAATAAAGGAAAACAAATTTCTACATCAATAACCAACAAACCTCCAGTGAAGACCGATGAAGAGAGTGATCCAGACACCGGCTCACTACCCAAACCATAAGAAAATAAAGTGGACCCAAACGGACAGACAGATAATTCTAGTAGTGGAGAAACATATAGCGTTAAATTAGAAACATTAAAAATAGGGGTAATACCCCAATCAGTGGAAAGCTTCACATGATATGTGTATTCTCCTAATTTCATTAATATCCAAAAAAGGTCCAACTCGCCAACTTTCTATAATGCCTGAAGGCAACCGTTCAGGGATGATACACACCAAAACTAAATCGCAAATCAAATAGTGAGACACTCTTCTATGTAAACTAGCATGAAATTGATAAAATATAATTCGTATGGCTAGCGCTTCACTACTGTGCTTATATAATTTTTGAACATGAGAGACATAAACTAGTACGAGTTAACTTGGATTATCAGACAGTGGAAACGAAATCAAGTCAAAAGGCACTTGTGCTTTAAATCCGTGCACGATCACATTCGGTGAGCAACAAGCATAAAAATAATCATAAGACGCAACTATATAGAGTAATTTATTACAAGTGCGCCTAAATATCTCGCTACGTGTGGTGTGAACCCATGCGCTATGTGACTCAACCCGAAAACAGAGGATAATGGGGTTAAATCCGGGGGTACGGGAGCCTTAAAATCAAAGATGATTGTCAAAGGCGTCAAAGTCGCAGTTCTAATTTTATAATTAATATAATCACGCTTGACATGAAGATATGTCAAGGGAAGCCTCTCATCATTAATACTAATAGAATTGAATGCTCCCGGGTGGGATAACAGGTGCAAGCGATACAACTCATACGGCCTAACCGTGGTCACTAACGAGTGGGAAAAAGGGTCATCAATTGGCGGTGGGTAAATTCGTGCGAATGGGCGTGGTATATAGGTGTGTGTGTTGAGTACATTGGTTCTAATGTACCTGATTTGAAGAAGCCTCACCCTCCTCAATGATATACATCAAAATGTATTTGATGTATTTTTGATTTGCCTTGTGCAGGTTAAGTATTTGCAGGGAAAGATGAAAAGATTCTAAGTCCATGTGTCGACACCCATAAGAAAAGTGTCGACACTTAAGAAGACTTGTGTCGACACCCAGAGAAGCAGTGTCGACACTTGGAATAATTGTGTCGACACCAGTGATGCAGAGTCGACACCAGACAGAAAGTGTCGACACAAGGAGCTGTGTCGACACTCGATGGAGAAAATTCCAGTGAAGCAGTGTCGACACCCAGAGGAACTGTGTCTACATCAAAAAGTGTCGACACTTGGAGGCTGTGTCGACACTCAGCAAAAGTCAGCAGAGTCTAAGTACAAGTGTCGACATAATGAAGAATGTGTCGACACACAGCAGAAGACTCAGCACATGAAGAATGTGTCGACATAATAAAGTATGTGCCGACACACAGCAGAAGACTCAGCACTTGAAGAAAGTGTCGACACAAGAAAGAATGTGTCGACACTCAGCAGAAGACTCAATACATGAAGAAAGTGTCGACACTTGGACGCTGTGTCGACACTTAGCAAAGTTCAACAAAATTCTAAGTACAAGTGTCGACACAAAGGAGAATGTGTCGACACTCAGCCAAAGTCTCAACAGAAGAAGAATGTGTCGACACAAGGAGAAGTGTCGACACTCAGAAAGTATCAACACAGAAGACAAGTGTCGACACCAAGAAGAAGTGTCGACACTGAACAAGTTCAACACATGAAGATGTGTCGACACAAAAGAGTTGTGTCGACACTTATAAGAAATCAACAAAGTACTGAAGAACAAGAAGTTGTGTCGACACATGATAAAGAAGCAGTGTCGAGAAGAAAATTCTACAACACAAGGAGTTGTGTCGACACCTTGAAGGCTAGTGTCGACAATTAGTCAACTTGTGTCGACACTTGGTCTATAAGTGTCGACACTTAAAGACAGACTGTCTCGACACTTTCAGACAGTTACAGTTATTTCAAGAACTGATTGGATGACTTGATAGCTGCCATTCCAGCCAGTCTACTGCACCTGTCAGAGTTGTCAGAAAGTTGTTAGGAACCGGATCAGTCGGTCACTATGAATAAGGCCTATATATAGGCTTATACTGTCAATACATAAAGAAGATTCAACATAGATTAACACAAATCAGTTGAAGTGATCTGAAGATCTAAGTAGTTGGAGAGAGAGCTCCATCCAAGAAGACAGCCGTTGGAACCAGGCTGTGAAGAAGGATTCAGACCTAGTTCTGAATCTTAAGTTGTAGTGATTGGAGATCAGCTGCAGAGAAAATCAACCCTATTGTGTTCTACATTCAAGAAGCTTTGAAGAAAAGCCAAGTGAGGTTGATCTCAGCAGAGTTCTTCCAAGAACTCATCAAGAACCTGTCAACTCATCTCTCATTTTCTGAGTTGTAGGTATATTCTTTGTATTCTATATTTTCTTGTAGGATCCTTAGGGATCTAAGTTGTAAGCCTGCAATTATAAAGGCTGAGTGGTAGGGCCTGTGTGCCTGAGTGTAGGAGATCTAATTCTCTGAGTGTAGGCCTGTTGTGGCTGAGTGTAGGCCTTATGGCTGAGTGTAGGCCTTGTTGAAGGCTGAGTGTAGGTCTTTGGAGAAGACTGAGTTGTAGGGCCTTGGGCCTGAGCTGTAGGAACCTGTTTGGGGTTCTGAGTGTAAGATCTGAGGATCTGAGATAGTGGAGGAGTTTGGCCAAATCTAGTACACTACTAGATAGGCGAAGGGGGAAAGTGGATGTACCCAAACCTTGGGTAACCACTATAAATCTGTGTGTTCACTGTGTGCTTGTTTAATCTGTGATTGTTGTGTGATTGCTGTGAAGAATTGATTTTAACTCTGTGATATATTCTGCAATCTACCTAAAAAGTGTAAAAAGATTTAGTCACCTATTCACCCCCCCCCCCTCTAGGTGATTGGGTATAATTTCTTTCAAGTGGTATCAAAGCGAGGTTATTCAAAAAGGACATAACTGTCTGAGTAGATCTTGTTGGCAGATTTAGTATAAAGTAAAGTGCAGAATCAAGAAAATCAAGAAACATGGGTTCAACAGAGAATCATAAGAAACTTGGATCCATGAAGTTGCCCATTTGCAGAAAAGAGATTTTTGGCATCTGGAAAGAAATGGTGAGACTGTTTATGGAAGACTCAGACCCTAGAATATATATCACAGTTAAAGAAGGGTCATATGTGCCTATGAAGGTTTCAGTCCTGGATGCAAATCAGAGAACACCTAAGGATTTTCTGAAATGACAAAAGATGAGATAATTCTAGCCACCATGGACAAGAGAGCTCAGAATATCATTGTGAGTGTCATAGATGATGCTATCTTTCAGAACTTGATACACTGTAAGACATCTAAGGAGATGCGGGATACCTTGATAGTGTATATGGAGGGTTCTGAAGAAGTAAGGCAGCACAGAAAGTCATTGTTAAACCAGGAATATGAAAGTTTCAGGCAAGGCAAGTCTGATAGCATAATAGAATGCTATAAGAAATTCTATAGGATTGTCAATGAGCTAATGTCCTATGGAAGAGAATTCAGCAATTATGAGCTGAATGATAAGTTCTTAAGGTCCCTAACAAAGGATTGTGACACCAAGATCTGTGCCATTAGGGAAATGGCCAAGTTAGCAGATATTCCCCCTCCAACATTGTTTGGAAAACTGCTATCCTATGAGATGCAGTTGATGGTAAGGAAGGAGGAGGAGAAGACTACAAGAAGTGAGCACAAAGAAAGAGCAGTGGTATTCAAAACAGAAGCCACCAAGAAATATAAAAGTAAGTCTCCATCTCCACCTCCAAAGGTTGCTGAGACTGAGTCAGAAGAATCAGAAGGCAGGAATTCTGAAAGCAGTGAGAGTGATGAGAACTTTGCAGCTTTCACAAGACACTTTCAGAAGTTCCTAAAGAAGAAATAGTGGAGGACTAAGCCATCCACAGCACAGAGGTCCTCAAAGAATGACAGAAGAAAGCCCAAGACAAGTAGAACTACATCTTCAAAGATAGTTTGTTATTGTTGTAACAAACAAGGACATGTTGTTGCTGACTGTCCAGAGAAGAGGAAAGAATCTACTGATAAGAAAAAGACTCAATTCAAGGGCAAGAAGGAAAGGGCTTTTGTTGCCAAGAAGGACAAAGGCTTGTTAGACATGTCTTCTTCAGAAACTGAGTCAGAAGCTGAAGCTTACATAGGACTGTTTGCTGAAGAAGAAAAAGAGGAGTTCATCCAGATAATGAACTTTATATATGAGCAAGAGGACAATCAGTGTTAAGTACTGATGGCCTTAATAGAAGTTGACAAAATCCAGGATCAGCCTGGACCTAGTAAGGTAAAAATTGTTCTTTAAGTTCAATTTCTTGTGCTAGTTCAGAATCAGATTCATCATCATCAAGTGATGAGAGTGCATTTGAGTCTAAAGGGGATATTCATCAATTAATTAATGAATATAGAGTTCTGTTGCAAGCATTTAAAAAAAAGCAAATCCTTGGCCAAGAGTCAGGCTAAGGAGATTGCAAGTCTCAAAGTGGCTGCAACTGATTTTGAGAAGTTGTTTGATCAAAAATTAAATGAAATAGCCAGACTGAAAAACATAACTGTTATTCAGATGGGGACTATAACATTTAAGAATGATCAAATCAAAAATCTGGAGATTAGTCTTCAGAAGGAGAGAGATATAGTTGCTAGGTTTTCTAAACCAAAGTCTGTTCTACCTTTGATTGATGAGTTTATACCTCACAAGGGTAAAGCTGGACTGAGGTTTACTAAAACTGCTAGGACTGTTCAGTCCAAATCTAAGGGCAAAGCCCCAGCTCTCAACAAGCCAGCTGTAGATAAAACAGCTAGGAATGTACCTAAGCAAAGGTACAATAGGTTTGAGTGCTGGTGCTGTGGCAAGGTAGGCCACTTTGCCATAGACTGTTGGAATAATTCTAATGCCAAGTTGAGTAGCAAACTGCCTGTTGGAAGATCAGCAGGTAGCTTTGTTAAGAGGCAAACTAACCAGCACCAAGGACCCAAGAATTCTTTGGGTTCTAAGGTCAACTAATCTGTTTTGCAGGTGAGTCCAAGTGGCCATGCCCCAATATGGTACTTGGACAGTGGATGTTCCAGACACATGACTGGAACTAGGGGATTGCTAAAGGACTACACACCAATCAAGGATGGTCCTAAAGTCACCTTTGGTGGTTCTGAAAAAGGAATCATCAAGGGTTTTGGTAACATTTTTAGCACCCATATTACAATTACTCAAGTGACTTATGTTAAAGGTTTGAAACATAACTTTATTAGTATAAGTCAACTGAGTGATTTAGGATATGACATCTCATTTGTTAAAGATGGTTGTCATATCAGGAGGTCAAATGATCAAGAGATCATTTTGACAGGTTATAGAAAGAGGAATGTCTATTGCCTAGACATTATGGTTGAGAACAATGGTTCTCCAGTGTGTCTTGTAGCTGATGAAAAAGTCTCTCATTGTGTCAAATGGCACAAGAGGCTAGCTCATCTCAACTACAAGACAATTGTCCAACTCTATAGCAAAGAGTTAGTGAGGAATGGTTCTCAAGTTAAGTGTATTAAAGATGGAATATGCTCAGCTTGTCAAAAATGCAAGCAGACTAGATCCACCTTTAGTAGCATTGAAAACAAAGATGCTGTGAGGTGTTTATACCTCTTGCATATGGATCTCTTTGGTCTTATGCCAGTTCACAGCCTAGGTAGGAAGGTCTATGCCTTTGTAGTTGTAGATGACTACTCAAGGTTTTCCTGGGTGTTCTTCCTTAGAAAGAAATCTGAAACACCTAGTATCTTCTATAGTTTTGTCAAACAAATTCAGAATGAGTTAGATAGTTCAGTGGTCAATATAAGAAGTGACCATGAAACTGAATTCTAGTCTGATAGTATGACAAAACTATGTGAAGAATTTGGGATATTTTAGGAATTTTCTTCACCAAGAACACCTCAGCAAAATGACATTGCTGAGAGGAAAAATAGAACCTTGATTGAGGCTGGTAGAACCCTATTAAGTGATACATCTCTCCCAGAATATTTCTGGGCTGAAGCATTTAATACTGCATGCCATGTAATTAATAGGGCTACCATTACTAAAAGCCACAATAAGACCCCCTATGAGATTGTGAAAGACAGAAAACCAAACCTATCCTATTTCAGGATCTTTGGTTGTAAGTGCTTTATACTTAACAATGGAAAGTCTTACTTTACTAAGTTTGCTGTCAAATCCCAAGAATGGATCTTTGTTGGGTACAGCAATAATAATAAGGCTTATAGAGTCTACAACTTGACTACTCAAGTTGTATAAGAGTCACATGTATTATTTGATGAAACTAGACTTATTAACCGTGAGTTGTCTAGAAGTATTTGCAGCTACACAGGTATAATAAAGAAACTGGACAAGCTCACTATTGAAGAAGGATCTACTGCAGTCAGCATGTAGATGATAGTGGTTGTTGTCCAGGGGGAGTACTACATGCACCTAATGCAGAAGAAGAACAAGGAGTGCAGCAAGTTGAAGAAGCTGAAGGAGTTCAACCTGAAGTCAGGATGCCTCCAGCTAATAGGCATCTAAGAGATCATCCAGCAGATCAAATCATTGGTGATTTAAGACAAGAGGTACAAACAAGGTGCAAAAATCTGAGTGCAGTACTCTACTCCAGTTTTCTATCCCAAGTAGAGTCAAAGAAGTTTGAAGAAGCCATCCTAGACCCTCATTGGATTGAGGCAATGCAAGAAGAGCTAAATCAGTTCAAGAGATGCAAAGTCTGGGAGCTTGTTCCTAAACCAAAAGACCACAACATAATTGGAACCAAGTGGATCTTTAGGAACAAGATGGATGAACATGGAGTGATTGTCAAGAACAAAGCAAGACTGGTTGCTAAGGAATATAGGCAGGAAGAAGGTATTGACTTTGATCAAACCTTTGCTCCAGTAGCCAGACTGGAAGGCATAAGAATGTTCCTGGCCTATGCAACCTTTCAAGGATTTAAAGTTTACCAAATGTATGTTAAGTCAGCCTTTTTGAATGATAATCTGAAAAAAGAGGTCTATGTGGAACAGCCATCAGGTTTTGTTGATTCAACTCAACCTAATTATGTCTATAGACTTAGGAAGGCATTGTATGGGTTAAAACAAGCCCCTAGGGCTTGATATGAAACCCTGTCTAGTTTCCTCATTGAGAATAAATTCACAAGGGGGAAAATAGACAAGACTATATTCCTTAGGGAATCCAGAGGCAAGATCATACTAGTCTAAATATATGTAGATGACATAATATTTGGGTCTACTGAAAGTGGTCTTTGTAGGAAGTTTGCAAAACTTATGCAAGGACAGTTTGAGATGAGCAGTATGGGGGAACTTAAGTTCTTCTTGGGTCTCCAAGTTAGACAGACTGAGAATGGTTTATCCATATGCCAGTCTAAGTTCACCCTAGAACTGATAAGGAAGTATGGTATGGATTCATCCAGTACCATGAAAACTCCTATGAGATCAAGTGTGTCTCTTAGCAAAGATGATGCAGGGAAACCTGTAGACGAGACTTTGTATAGAGGGATATTTGGCTCCCTTCTATATTTGACTGCAAGTAGACCAGATATCATGTATGCTACATGTGTCTGTGCTAGGTACCAAGCTTGCCCTAAAGAGTCTCATTTGACAGCAGTCAAAAAAATACTGAGATATCTTAAGGGCACTCCTTATCTAGGCCTTTGGTACCCTAGGAATGGAGACTTTGAACTGATAGGTTATTCAGATGCAGATTTTGCAGGCTGCAAGGAAGATAGAAAAAGTACAACTGGAACCTGTCAATTCCTAGGTGGAAGACTGATATCATGGAGTAGCAAGAAACAAACAAGTGTAGCTATCTCCACAGCAGAATCAGAATATGTGGCTGCAGGAAGTTGCTGTGCTCAACTTCTATGGATACAACATCATCTTGAGGATTATGGTATTCAAGTAAGTAGAACACCACTGTTTTGTGATTCTACTAGTGATATATCTATTGCAAACAATCATGTTTCCCATAGTAGAACTAAACATATTGAAATAAAATATCATTTTCTAAGGGAACATGTAGAAAAAGAAGATATATCACTAGAGTATGTAAATACAGATAATCAACTAGCTGATATGTATAATAAGCCTTTAGAAGAAAACAAATTCAATAGGTTTAAAATTGAATTATGTATGATAAACTTAGAATAAGTTTACAGAAATGGCTAAGTAAAAAGGTGTCGACACACAGAGTTATCTGTGTCGACACAGAAAAGTGGTGTCGACACTTCAGGGAAAAGGTGTCGACACATATAGGAGGTTGGTGTCGACACTTCAGAAAATTAGTGTCGACACATACAGGATAGGTGTCGACACATCCAAGGTGGTGTCGACACTTAGTCCTTATGCAGGATTCATGAAGTAAAGTCTCGACTAAGTGTCGAGCTAAGCGGTGTCGACACATAGACAAGTGTCGACACATATGTTCTGTCGACTATACTTGTGTCGACACATAGGTGTCGAGACATTATAAGTCTGTGTCGACACTTATCAACAGTGTCGACACAATTTGAGTTTCTTGACGCGTCCTTTCATCTTCAAACCTAGAAAGGTATAAATAGGATTTCGCCATTGTCTGTCGACACGCTCACCAAAGTTTCGAGACCAAACTTGTGTGTCGACACCTCTCTTCTCTCAATTTCTTTCAAATTCTTCAAACCCTAATGGCGACAAAGCTTGAAGAGAACGTAAACGAATGATATGAACTAGTGCGGCATGCGTTTGATGACGCAGACTCAGAGATCAAGGATGTGTTAACCCTAGTTGCAGACTCAGGGTTAGATTTTCTTGTTTCAGAGCCAACCAAAATATGTAAGAAAGAAGTATTGGAATTTCTGAATGGCGCAACCCTCGACGAATCTTGACTCAAGATAAAATCAAGGGTTCATGGAGAAAAGGTGAAGGTCTCACCTAAGAGTTTGAGAAGGGTACTAAACCTACCAAGGACTAAGGAAGAAGATGAAGTTACTGCTTCTAAGACCAGGGAAGCTTTAACATGGTGTGGACTGGATTTCAAGATGAAAATAAGATCTGTGTTCAATAGGAAAGACATGAACAGCCAAGGCAAATTTCTCTCATAAATTGTTGGCAAGGTGATCCTGTGCAAGTCTGGAGGACATGACAGGATTTCAGCATATATGTTCAATCTGATGACAAGGTTAATCTTCCAGCTCACTACTGATTGGTCTGTAGTAGTATTTGAGAAGATAAAGGAGAGCCTAAAGAAACCCAATTTGGGTAGAATACTAAGTCTTTACTTGGCTGGTAGTATACCAGAAGTAATGAGTCAAGCTGTAGGATCAAAAATCAATCACATGAGAAGAATGGACATGAGAATCTTCTCTAGATGGGATAGGGTCTTGACCAAGGAGATGCCTACTCCTGAGAAAGTAACACCCCTAAAGAAGAAGAAGAAAACAACCCCAGTGGCTCAAGAATCGTCCAGCAGTTCAGAAGAACAAGTTGTCTTCACTCTTGATGAAGAAGACACTGGAATTGCTGGAAAGTCTCCAGCTGGACAGGAAGCTGCAGATAGGTAGGGGGATCTACCTCAAGCTAGCCCAATACACCAGGATTCTACCCAGGGGGAGCTTCTAGTGGTGGAAGAGCCAACTCTACTAGACAGTGAACAAGCAACCCACACTATACTTGAGGTAATCACTGAGATTAATGCATTAGATTTTCAAATTGAGGATGATGTTTTGTCTGATTACTTAAATAATGTTAATCAGCAACCTCAGATTGATAGTCAACCCCCAGATGTTGTCATGGAGGACACATCTGTTGCAGATCAAGTGGAACCAAATCCAGTAATTGATGAGATAAGAGAATCTCCATCCATACCTCAACAAGAGTTTACAATGGAAGATCTCTTCCTTCATCTGGATCAAGCAGACTTTGAGAAAGCAAGTGCTGCTGCTGAGGGGGAGAATGCTCAAGTTGAGGGGGAGAATGCTCAAATTTTAGAAGAAACTGCAAGGCAAGAGCCTGAGAAGCCAAAGGATGTTGAGGAGCTACCTAGGGAGAGGGTAGAAATAGCAAGCACCTCAGCTTCTGAAGATGAGGAGGCTACAAGAGCAAAGAAAAGGAAATTTCAAGTCTTTAAAAGAAGGAGCCAGAGTTATAAGAAGCCCTTACAAACAATAGCACCACAGCCTGCAGTACAGCCAGCACCATCTGTAGATTACAGTTCTCTGATGGTTGCTATGCAGATAAAACTTAATGAGCAACGGAAGGCCATAGAAACATATCTGGATGAGGGACATAAATCTTTACAGTTTGATCTGGCCCAGGATATTAAGTCTATTAGATTTGAGATGAATCTAAATAAGAAGGAGATGACTGACTGCTTCCACAAGGGAGGGAATGCAGTGGTATACTTAGCTACACATCAAGAGAAGATAAAAGCTCAAGTAGATGATATTGCACAGAAGCAAGGATATGTTCTGGAGAACCAGATTAGAATGAATGACAATTTGACTGCTTCACACAATGCAATTGTCACAGAGATGAAGAATATAGCTGCTGGACTGACTACATCTAATGCTACTGCTAAGGCAGAGTTTGACAAAGCATTGCAAAAGAGTTTAACTGATGTTACTTCTGCAATTCAAGACTCTCAGAAGTTGATAACTGAAAAGCTCCAAAGGTTGAAACCTTTCTTTAAAGATGGAGTAAACTATTTGGATGCCCAAATCAAATTTCAGAAGGATGATCTAAGAGATCACATGGAAAGAGAAGTCATAAAGGGGGAGAAGGTGTTAGTCAAAGCCAGCTCTGATCATGCAAAGTGGATTTCTAATTCTATCAGAGCCACTCTTTGTTATCCTCCTTTATGTGATGATGATAATGTTGCAGAGTCTGGGATAAATCCTGCATATATAGGAGGGGAGCAACCTGAAGTGGCTCAAGTCATCTACCCTCCTCCAGACTTTGATATGATACAAGATGATATACAAACTATGTATAGCCCAACTGAGGGAAAGCAAAGTGGATTTCTAATTCTATCAGAGCCACTCTTGGTTATCCTCCTTTATGTGATGATGATAATGTTGCAGAGTCTGGAATAAATCCTGCATATCTAGGAGGGGAGCAACCTGAAGTGGCTCAAGTCATCTACCCTCCTCCAGACTTTGATATGATACAAGCTGATATACAAACTATGTATAGCCCACCTGAGGGAAAGCACAATGTCATAATAGAAAAAGTGGTTCAGCTAGTATCTGAGGCAATACTAAAAGAACAAGAAGCTTTGCTGCTCAAGGAACAAGAGACTATATTGTCTAAGAAGAGGTTCAGAGAGCAAGCTGAACAAAGGCCTGATTTTGAACAGTGGAGCCCCACTTCAAGAAATATTATTTTGACAGCTTGGAAGGCTGCCAAAGATAATATTCAAGACAGAAACAAGTGGTATTCTGAACTGGAATGGAGAAAGCATGAGTCAAGGCAAGAAGCCATTGTGCAATACAGGAGAAAGGCTAAGATGAGAAAGCTACCGCCTAATGCCTAGGAGCCTAGCAAGTACTTTCCAAAGCCATATCATTACTTTGAAAGACAGAAGATTAAAGCTGAAGAGCTAAAGAAGAAGGATCTGAAAGGGAAGAAGCATGCTGATACTGAAGATGTTGAAGCCCCTGTGCAAGCAAAGATATAGTCTGGGAAGGGCATAGTTATCAAGGAGGCTGAGCAAAAATAGAATAACATTATCTTAAGTTTACTATGTAATCACTTGTATTAAAACATTCTGTAAACTTTTGTATAATGAATATGACAAAGTTGTTAGAACAATGTGACGTGTTATTAATCTATTTCATAACTGTTCTGAGATGATATCTGTGTATACATGTTTTGTTTGATACATGTTTATGTTTTCCCTGATTGCATAATCCTGCTTTACATCACGCTATGATTTTATTCTGTATGGTGTATATCATTGACTAAGGGTTATGACTTCTCCAAATAGAGGGAGATTGTTGGGTACATTGGTTCTAATGTACCTGATTTGAAGAAGTCTCACCCTACTCAATGATATACATCAAAATGTATTTGATGTATTTTTGAGTTGCCTTATGCAGGTTAAGTATTTGCAGGGAAAGATGAAAAGATTCGAAGTCCATGTGTCGACACCCGGAAGAAAAGTGTTGACACTTAAGAAGACTTGTGTCGACACCCAGAGAAGCAGTGTCGACACTTGGAGTAATTGTGTCGACACTAGTGATGCAGAGTCGACACCAAACAGAAAGTGTCGACACAAGGAGCTGTGTCGACACTCGATGGAGAAAAGTCCAGTGAAGCAGTGTCGACACTTAGAAGCAGTGTCGACACCCTGAGGAACTGTGTCTACATCAAAAAGTGTCGACACTTGGAGGCTGTGTCGACACTCAGCAAAAGTCAGCAGAGTCTAAGTACAAGTGTCGACATAATGAAGAATGTGTCGACACACAGCAGAAGACTCAGCACATGAAGAATGTGTCGACATTGTTGAAGTATTAGACCGGCGGCTTAGCGGTATGATCCAGCGGTTTGTTGACCGAGTGGCTTAGCGTTCTGATCCAGCGGTTTGCAGACCGGGCGGTCTATCGGTCTACCTCTGCGGCCTGTTCCATCCTGCTGGAGTTGCCGACATAAAGTAGTAACTGATAACAAATTGCACGGGAACTTCGGGACATAGAGGGTATCCTCCAAGCAAAGCGATGGAGTGAGTTGAACCATGCCCGTCCCATGAACCGGGGACGGGGAACCATCCGCCACACGAACTGGGGGTAAGCGGTCATGGGTCTCAAGACGGGAGAAGCAATGAGGGTTGCCCGTCATATGATTGGTGGCACCAGAGTCAATCAGCCATTTACCTTGGGTAACGACGTGGGCACTACCTGACGTCGTGGCCACAGAGGCAGACGGCCTAGAAGAGGCGGAGGCCGAAGGAGCATCACCGGAAGGGCGAAGATGAGGATGTTTATGCCAGCAGCGGTCAACAGTATGGCCAGTACGACCACAGTGAGAGCAGAGGAACCGGGAGGAACTCCGGCCGCCAGAGGAGCCACGGCCACTAGGGCCGCTGGAGGAGCGAAGTAACGGCGGCAATGCGAGCCGCGGTGGCATCCAAAGTAGGAGATTCCGCCTCACCCAAGATCTGCTGGCGGATCATATCATAAGAGTCGGGAAGACGAAGAAGATAACAAACAACCAGGAGTTCCTGGAAGTGTTTGTGCTGGTCGGCCAAGTCCGCGGAGAAGGGGCGATTCTGGAGGATTTCAGCACCAAGAGCCTGAACCTGCTGATAGGCCGCAGCCGGTGACATGGAAGGGCGGGCGAAGAGGTCCGCATAGAGAGTATAAATGCGGGACGTCTGGCCCCCCTTCGAATAGAGAGCAGCGAGGTGAAGCCAGGCGGCCTTGACCGTCTCATCATGGCGAATGACGGGAAGGCACTCATCAGAAAGGCTGTTGGCCAGCCAGGTGCGAACAAGAGCATCACTCGCATCCCAGTCATCAAACTCAGGAGAGGTGCGAGGAGGAGGGTCATCGGTGAGGTGATGACGCTTGCGTTGAGAACGAAGGAGAAAGGTGAAAGAAACGCTCCAATCGGGATAGTTGGAGCCAACAAGCTTGGAAAGAGTGTCAAGGTTGCCCGAAGGAGGAGGAGGAGAAGGAGCTGCAGGAGTAGTGGTGAGACCGGAGCTAGTCATAGAACCCGGCAAGGAGAAGCCGCGCGAACAGTAGCGGTTAGAAAACAGAAGAAGCCGCGCGAACAGTAGCGTCTAGAAAGAGGCAAAGGCACAGCGGGGAAGAGGTCGCACGGTCTGAAAAGGCCGAGCGAACAGAAGAGAGGAGAAGAGCAGGTGACCGCGACCAAGATGCGGGTAGAAAGGTACAACCCGCACAGTCAGGCAGATCACACAGCTGCTAGAAAGAAAGCGCGGTCAAAGGCACAGCGGGGAAAGAGGTCGCGCGGACTGAAAAAGGCGCCCGAGCGAACAGAGAGAGGAGAAGAGCTGGTGACCGCGACCAAGATGCGGGTGAGAAAGGAACAACCGCACGGTCATGGCAGATCACAGCAGCGAACCGCGAGTAGAGGACAACACTCGTGGACAGAGAAGACCGCCAACGACTAGGAAGCGGAAGCGGCAGGAACGACAAGGAGCGCGCGCGACAAGTGAACAGGTCGCGGCGACAAAGAGCAGTAGGAGAGATAACCAAGAAGAAGCAAGCCGCGCGAACAGGGCAGCGGACAGAAACAAGCCGCGCGGATAGAAACAAGCCGCGCGGATAGAAGAGAAGGCAGGTCGCGAATCAAGTCGCAGAACGCGGAAAACAAGCCGCGAGCAACAGAGAGCGCACAGAAACAGGAGGAAATGACCGTGGCCTCTTACCATGTTAGAAAGTAGCAAAAAAAAAGCGAAAAGTAGAGAACAAGCGAATAAACTTTTAAAAAATTGAAATTTTATTATCCAAAAAAGATATCATTTCAAAGGTATGACCTCCCTTATATATAGAATGGAGGAGATAAGAAAGAGAGAAAAACAAACAATGTGGACTAAACATTTACAGTACTGAGCGGCTAGAATAAAGGAGACCGCATAGGCCGCGCGGTTAGACAGATGGGATAACCGCTCGGCAACTCCAGCAGGATGGAACAGGCCGCAGAGGTAGACCGATAGACCGCCCGGTCTGCAAACCGCTGGATCAGACCGCTAAGCCGCTCGGTCAACAAACCGCTGGATCAGACCGCTAAGCCGCCCGGTCTAATACTTCAACAGACATAATAAAGGATGTGTCGACACACAGCAGAAGACTCAGCACTTGAAGAAAGTGTCGACACAAGAAAGAATGTGTCGACACTCAGCAGAAGACTCAATACATGAAGAAAGTGTCGACACTTGGACGCTGTGTCGACACTTAGCAAAGTTCAACAAAATTCTAAGTACAAGTGTCGACACAAAAGGAGAATGTGTCGACACTCAGCCTAAGTCTCAACAGAAGAAGAATGTGTCGACACAAGGAGAAGTGTCGACACTCAGAAAGTATCAACACAGAAGACAAGTGTCGACACCAAGAAGAAGTGTCGACACTGAACAAGTTCAACACATGAAGATGTGTCGACACAAAGGAGTTGTGTCGACACTTACAAGAAATCAACAAAGTACTGAAAAATAAGGAGTTGTGTCGACACACAATATCAGTGTCGACACATGATAAAGAAGCAATGTCGAGAAGAAAATTCTACAACACAAGGAGTTGTGTCAACACCTTGAAGGCTAGTGTCGACACTTAGTCAACTTGTGTCGACACTTGGTCTATAAGTGTCGACACTTAAAGACAGACTGTCTCGACACTTTCAGACAGTTACAGTTATTTCAAGAACTGACTGGATGACTTGACAGCTGCCATTCCATCCAGTCTACTGCACCTGTCAGAGTTGTCAGAAAGTTGTTAGGAACCGGATCAGCCGGTCATCATGAAGAAGGCCTATATATAGGCTTATACTATCAACAGATAAAGAAGATTCAACACAGATTAACACAAATCAGTTGAAGTGATCTGAAGATCTAAGTAGTTGGAGAGAGAGAGCTACATCCAAGAAGACAGCCGTTGGAACCAGGCTGTGAAGAAGGATTCAGACCTAATTCTGAATCTTAAGTTGCAGTGATTGAAGATCAGCTGCAGAGAAGATCAACCCTATTGTGTTCTACATTCAAGAAGCTTTGAAGAAAAGCCAAGTGAGGTTGATCTCAGCAGAGTTCTTCCAAGAACTCATCAAGAACCTGTCAACTCATCTCTCATTTTCTGAGTTGTAGGTATATTCTTTGTATTCTATATTTTCTTGTAGGATCCTTAGGAATCTGAGTTGTAAGCCTGCAATTATAAAGGCTGAGTGGTAGGGCCTGTGTGCCTGAGTGTAGGAGATCTAATTCTCTGAGTGTAGGCCTGTTGTGGCTGAGTGTAGGCCTTGTGGCTGAGTGTAGGCCCTATTGAAGGCTGAGTGTAGGTCTTTGGAGAAGACTGAGTTGTAGGGCCTTGAGCCTGAGCTGTAGGAACCTGTTTGGGGTTCTGAGTGTAAGATCTGAGGATCTGAGATAGTGGAGGAGTTTGGCCAAATCTAGTAACACTACTAGATAGGCGAAGGGGGAAAGAGGATGTACCCAAACCTTGGGGAACCACTATAAATCTGCGTGTTCACTGTGTGCTTGTTTAATATGTGATTGTTGTGTGATTGCTGTGAAGAATTGATTTTAACTCTGTGATATATTCTGCAATCTGCCTAAAAAGTGTAAAAAGATTTAGTCACTTATTCACCCCCCCCTCTAGGTGATTGGGTATAATTTCTTTCAGTGTGACAGAGACACCATAACCATAGGCACAATAGCCAAAGACTCAAAAACATACGGGGATAAAACCGTAGCTGGACACGCAGAGAACTGAGTAGTCAAATGTGTCATGTCCAAAGGAGGGCCCGCAATGTTGGCCAAATAAAACGACTCAGATCAGGAGGGAGAGTCCGTAAATCTAAAACCGGGAGAGAGTTAAAGATCAAATTTAATTTCACGCAACAGAGATAACATCAGAGGATGCTCATCCGGGTCTACTTCAATAATATCGTCCAAAAATACAACTCTCTCACTTGGACATTCTTCCAACACACTAGACACTTCATCAAATTTCGGAATCATATAGCCTCAGAAATGGCAAAATCGAACCCGACAAAATTTCTAATCCATATTGGGCTTCAGACAAAGGAGATAACATCAAAGAAATATCTTTCGAGTTCTCAGCGCTAACATCATCCAAAATTAACCTTCCCACATAGGGCAAATCTTCCAATACAACACTTCCCTCACTAGCCAAATCTTCCCATGATGTAGGTACATCATCAAAATCAGGATAGAGGACAGGACAAGTCGAATCCGGGGGAGAATCTAAATTAGCTTGAATCTCAAACAACGACGATAATATCAATGAACTATCTCCCGGATGTGCATCACTAAGATCATCCCAAGCTAAACATCCATCCCAAGGTGACTCTTCCAACACCGATGAAACATCTACCAACACTGGGTCCACAGAAGACTCCTTGAAAATCACGGTAGACGCCTCAAAAACATCGTCAATAGGGAGTGTAGATGATTCCTCAGGGGAGAAATCCTCATTCAGGTCACTAGGATAACCAATCTCCTCAACGTCACTAAAAGCATCAGCGATATCAGCCTCGTCCTCAGTGACGGGCTCATCCATGACACTAGCTCAGGGATCAAATCAACGACAGGAGGCTCACTCTCATGGACGTAATCAGAAATGCATAATGGTAGCAACGCCGTCCACAACAAGTAATTAGTACATGTCGGCAGGCAGCTGATGGCGCACTAACACCTATGTAACAGAAACCAGTTAGTCCGACTAACTACCTTCA